>JAAAKL020002394.1:0-26280 GCA_010016065.2 Carybdea cf. marsupialis auct. non (Linnaeus, 1758) | reverse complement strand
CCATATTGCTCTAGCGAAATTTCAGGTCGAAGTTTGACTCGAACCCTGTTGATAATAATTCGCAGCAAAAGTTTGACAACACGAATAATGAAAGAGATAAAATTTTCATTAAGTTGTTCGTCAGTTTCATTAGTGGCCAAAGCTGCAGTAGACAATGAAATTTGACGATCTTGCCTGCGTTTGCGTTAAAAAGCAAAATCGATTATGTACAACATAATCTTGATACTGTGTAACAAAGTAGCCGCGCTAACACACTATTTTGCTACATATCTTCCGAAAACAGATAATCGTAAGCAGCTAGGGTGATAACGATCTCAAAGAAATGAGAGAGTTCAGGTTTTCAAAATTTTCTTAGACTTCACAGTCTTTATAGCCGGATTTGATTTCTGTTCTGTATTGATGTCACAGCTCAGCGAACGCAAATGGAGCGCACGAGGGAACACATACAGAAGTGTCGTGTCGTTCGAGACAAAATCAGATTTGGTTGGGTTTTCCAAAATCATACATAATAATAAACTAACTTCAAAACAACTCTACAAGCTATGGCTTACGAAATTAAGACATTGTCCTAAACAATTTCTCCTCTGTTTCGGTTTCTGGACCCAGCCATCGACGGATCTAATCTCCATTAGCAACTTTCAAGAAGACTGGCCTTTCTTCCCCTTCTCTTCCTGCTTTCGGACTTCGATTGTCTTGTTTCATCTGAAGCCTTGGGGTTCTCCTTGTATTGGGGTGGCCCGAGTGATCTCATTTAGCCATCATGTCATTTTCGTCGCTCGGGACATCCCAGTCACATCAGGGTTCAGCTGTTTTGCCATCATTACATCACCACGACAATCGATTTAAAGTCAAAAAATATTACGAAGTATGTGACTTGTTATTGATCGTTTGATTATGATCGTATGACCAAAATATGTAACGCAGATTGCTCTCATTAATGTTCCGAGCAAACACTTACAGGAGTAAAACTGTTATTGTGGAGGTTAATTGGGGGTTAAATAACGTTAATTGGAACCGAAAATTGTTTGCCTGCAAGTAGGTCTGGCCTATGAACTACAAAATCAGTTACTCAGGAGCGCGAAAATGAATCTTGAATGGCTAATCTCACGAAATGCCAAGTGTAACATACGTTTGATCTGAGATCGTAACCAGAACAAATACAGCAAAGAGGGAGATGGGCAAGAATGAGTAAGAAGTGTTCGTGGTACTAAGTCACACGTTATAAATAATAACGCCTGAAATAGTTCATTTCTTTCTTGCAAAAGTTTACAATTAATATTCTTTTTAAAAAGATATTAATATTGATAAACGTGATACCTTACAGGATCCAGCATTTTGTACGAGGGGAACGGTTTTGTGCAAGAGGCCTCACCACCTAGCACCCCCTGGTTTGACCTACAAAGTGGAAAGAGCTACTAATATTTGAGGAAAGCATATCCGAGTGCAATAAACTTTGTGTACGAAATTTTTTAGATTAGTCTCGATGATTTTTAAGCCATTTAAACCATGACAGATATGTGGATGGCACAAGAGACAGTTGACTTACTTGTGTAAATCATGCCTTGATCTCTTAATCAGTTCCTCTGGTGAAATTTGAAAGTGCAACTGAACCTGCTGTCTCAGAGTTAAGAGCACTATTTCGGATATTTTGATTGATTATGAGATGTATAGATTAATTGATTGAGATGCCGTATTTGTAACACTGAAATATGTTTAGCCAAAACACAAGGGAATAACATTAGGGTAGGGTAGCGTAGAGTATATTTTTGAACTCGACAATAACTGTGATTGTCTCTTTACCACTCGAAATAAAAAGACAAACGAAGACAATATACACGATTTAAAACCAATTGGTAACAACGTAGATGTAGGAATCGTAGAGTTAAATTACTTAGGAGTAGAATTAGGTTGCGTTAGTTATCCTTGAGGTATATGAAGAAGCAGTAAAATTAGGAGTCCAAGGGATAGCAGTAGTAGTGGTAGTAGCAATTATAGCAGTTGAGACAGTTGTAGAAGTCGAGACAGTCGTAGAAGTTAAAACAGTTGTAGCAGTCAAGACAGTTGTAGCAGTTGATGCAGTTGTAGCAGTCGAGATAGTTGTAGCAGTTGAGGCAGTTGTAGCAGTTGAGGCAGTTACAGAAGTTGAGACAGTTGTAGCAGTTGAGATAGTTGTAGCAGTACAAGACAGTTGTAGCAGTCGAGACAGTTGTAGAAGTCGAGACAGTCGTAGAAGTTAAGACAGTTGTAGCAGTCAAGACAGTTGTAGCAGTTGATGCAGTTGTAGCAGTCGAGATAGTTGTAGCAGTTAAGGCAGTTGTAGCAGTTGATGCAGTTGTAGCAGTCAAGACAGTTGTAGAAGTTGAGACAGTTGTAGCAGTACAAGACAGTTGTAGCAGTCGAGAAAGTTGTAGAAGTTGAGACAGTTGTAGCAGTCGAAGCAGTTGTAGCAGTTGATGCAATTGCAGCAGTCGAGACAGTTGAAGAAGTTGAGACAGTTATAGAAGTTAAGACAGTTGTAGCAGTTGATGCAGTTGTAGCAGTCAAGACAATTATAGAAGTTGAGGCAGTTGTAGCAGTTGAGACAGTTGTAGCAGTCAAGACAGCTGTAGAAGTTGAGACAGTTGTAGCAGTTGAGATAGTTGTAGCAGTTGAGACAGTTGTAGCAGTTGAGACAGTTGTAGCAGTCGAGACAGTTATAGAAGTTGAGACAGTTGTAGCAGTTGAGACAGTTATAAACGTTGAGACAGTTGTAGCAGTCAAGACAGTTGTAGCAGTTGATGCAGTTGTAGCAGTTGAGACAGTTGTAGAAGTTAAGGCAGTTGTAGCAGTGGATGCAGTTGTAGCAGTTGATGCAGTTATAGAAGTTGAGACAGGTGTAGCAAGCTCGAGCTAGAATAGAAAAACAATACATAGAAGGATGCAAGACAGATCACCACAAAAAGGCCAAGAGGTTGCCCATGTTTTCCCTGCCAGTCAATGACGCATTTGCGTTCCTGCCAAAATGTCAACTGGATTTTCTTGTGCATGGCACAGCATTGAATGGTTGTGGCATAATCGAGCCACTGGAGTCAATCTTTCCAGGGCATCTCCAAGCAGCATGTGCATTGCTTGATGCCAAAAAGGAGTTCTATATGTTGAAAACAGCTAATCCAACCTTAATAGATGTCTGGTTTTGACCAAAAACTACACTTGAACAGTTGTGAGAAGTACAGTCAGTCAATAACGAAAGACAGCTGAACTGTGATATTCAACGGGGACAACTCGCTGTATCCTGTCCCAAAATTACTAGCAAAAACGAAACGTCACATGCCTAGTGCAGATCTTAGAAGTTTTCCTGCAACCACATGGGAGAAAAGACACATAATGCAGCTACTTCAAAAATACAGACATGCATTTTCCGGCGATGAAGACACACGTCTTCCCATAACTACTCTTGACCATCAAATCAAGCTTACAGATGATGTGCCACTAGACCAACCCTGCAGGATAATACCACCACAGCAATATGAAGAAGTACAAAATCATATGAAGGACTCGAAACAGGGTGATCTTAATAACTTTATTGAGATCGCCCTGACTCGCAATCAACTGGATGTTAGTCCTGAGGGTCGCCATAGGACTGCATCTATGACCAGCAACCTTCCAGCGCTTGATGCAGAATACTTTCTGAGAGGACATTTTGAATTCGTTACTTGTGTATTTGAATGATGTTATCGTCTACTCACCATCCTTGGAAGAGCATATCACCAGACTAAATACAGTGTTACAGAAACGTAGGCACCATGGACTTAAGCTGGAACCACCGAAATGTCAACTCGTCTGTGACAAAGTTAAGTACCTGGGCCATCTGGTATCAGCAGATGAAATTGGACCTGATCCTGAAAAGATGGTGGTGGTTGACAAGTGGCCTGTACCAAAGACACTCAAGGAATTAAAATCATTCCTGAGCTTTGCTTCTTATAACTGGAGATTTGTGCCATGCTTTCCACAAATAGCACAACCCCTACACAGCCTGACAGCCACCTTGGTCACTAGAGATGCTAAGAGGAATAGGAAAATGTCAAGATCTGGCTGTACAGTGGAATTCAAAAATGCCTTTAAGTGTACGCAGCTGACAAGTGTACCTATTTTAGCCAACACTGAGTTTTCTAAACCTTTCGTAGTCAAAGTGGATAGTTCAGACAGTGGAATTAAAGGAGTGCTATGCCATTTGCAAGATGGCCATAGAAGAATTGCTGCATCTGCAAGCAGAGAACTCAGAGGAGCCGAAAAGAACATGGAGAACTACCGTTTAGGGAAACTCGAACTACTAGCATTGAAATGGGCAGTAACTGTTCCGCGAGTACCTGATAGGATCTCAATTCAGAGTCTTCACAGATAATAACCCATTGACATATCTCCAGTCCAAATCAAAACTTTATGGCAATCGAGCAGAGATGGGTAGCAGAGCTGGCAAGCTTTAATTTTACGATTCGTTATAAACCATGCCACATTTACAGAAATGTTGATGCACTTACCACAATGCCAACAGAAGACAGCTACAGCAAAGATACACAAGAAATGCAAGATGCATGAGTTCATTTGTAGAAGCCAACGGTGGAAGAGACAATTATTACAATCACCCAGAGCACCCAATTTCCAGATGAGCTTACAGAGGCTATTCTCTCAGTTGCAGTAACTACAGCAATTACTTACCTGGCTGAGGAAGACGATGAGCACGAGTTGTTGCAAGCTACATCAATGCAAATGTGAAGCCACGTTGAGATTTCTCAAGCCCAGATTGATGATTCTAATATCTGTCAAATTCTATTCTACCATCGACAAGAAAACGGGAGGGGGGAAGAGTTGTTATCATCTTTTGTACAGAAGATTCAAGGACAATGACGATACAACTCGATTGCTGCTGCTTATTCCACTGTACCTAAAACCAGAAGTTCTCAAGGCTGTGCATTGTTCTTGTGGACATGAAGCTACTGGGCGGAATGAAGATCTTATTCACCAACGTGTCTGGTGGCCGAAGCTAGGGTAGAATGCAAAAGAATGAATTAGTAAATGTAAACGTAGTATCTTGACCAAAGGACCCTATGAAAAGCATTTGTAGCAACAAGGCCATTAGAGATGCTTACAATGGATTTTTACTCAGTTAAAGCCAGCAACAAATGAATGGGTAAACGTGTTGGTACTCACAGACGCCTTTATTAAGTACACTATTACAGTACTCCATTCCTTTCAGAAGGAAATACTCAATGGGAAAGATTCAACCGTACTACGCACCACCACCACTCCGCATCCTGCAAACATGGCTCTGGAGGTCTTATTGGTTTCAAAAACCGTCTCCAGATTCTTGTACACTCTTAGCATCACTAATAATTTGTGCTGTTTGTTTGCCGCTGTGATTCTGCCTGACGACACTTTTGGCTAAAATTTAGACGCAGAAGTCGATTTGGAACAAGAAAAACGAAATTTCCAGCAAGCTACAGAACCATTATCTGAGATATTATATGGTCATCCAAGGTAATTGGTGACCATGCCAGTTAGTTAAAAGCAAGTACGTCCGCAACCCGATCCTGTGGAGATATCTCGACATTGTACAGCAGTCGAGATACTCACTTCAAATAGTCAAGTGTTGTCGAGGCCGGGATAAAATGATCCATTGCGGAGAAAAAATATGGAGAAAATAAAGTAATAACTGAAGACGAATGAATTTGTAAACTTGACTGAATGTTGCGAACCTAACATCTAAATATAGCTAGTATGTGCGACAAAAATAAGTGAGTATAATACGCGCATGTCCGAATACATAATTAAGTGTTCATTGTTTGTAAAATAATGGACGAAAATTGCTCCTCGACAAGTGTCAAGATGCAGAGTGCTGCAAATCATCCGAGACAGACTAGTTTATTGCATTTCGAGATCGTTTTGTGCCGTTTCCTGCAGTTTACATGACTGGGGTTAACAGGGTCTCTCAAGCAGAGCCAGAGGTATACGTGAATTGTACAACGGACTACGAATTGGTACCAGAGATTATGAAACACATCATTTCATAATCTCTGTTATCACGTTTTTATAATTATCTTCCTTTAAAGAAGCAAGTACCGTTGCATCTATAATGTCCATCTATCCGTGGCAGGTTTACATTGGGAAGTGTGTAAATCGTATTGGCCAAGCGCAGCAGCCATGCTACAACACCAAAAGAGGACAGAGGACGACGCAAACAGGTAACTATCTGAAGGAGAAGATGACAATTCGTTAAAGTTGAAGTACTCGGAGAGGACGAGGACGAGAGGGAAGTACAAAAGAAACCACAGGCTATTTCTGATGACGATAGCAGCGACTGCGAGAAGATGAATGAGGATTTCGAAGACAATGATGAAAACAACGCTGTTTCAGGAACATTCTCGAAATCTTGTAGTCGCCTTTTGTTCTTTGTTTTGTTATTAACTTGCTTTGTTGCGGGGAAACGTAATTCCCGGGCACATAGAAAACGCCATTATGAAAACGTGAATTGGAAAGGGTAGAAATAACAATCGATTCTTATAAAAGTACCCGGGTTGCCCGGGAACCTTAGGCCTGAAAATATTTTTGTCTTAATGTGTAGGAATGTTCTGGTGACAAAAGAGAACATACAGACATTGCCTTAACCTTTCCATCGCAGACAGTCAATAGACTTCTGGTTCTGGCCAAAACGAACAAAAGGCGGGGAGGGGTAAAAAATGGTCGAACGTCCTTTTTTGACCCCTCACTGTTGACTTCCTAGAGGGAAGAGTAGTAAACAGTATTGTCGTTTTAAAAGTACTTGTTTTCCTAACGCGACTTTAAAATGTTTCGGAAAAAAATTATAGCAGCAACTTCATATTTAAAAGATGTTTTTAAAAAAGTCTTCTCTCCAAAGCTTGGTTGCCAATCCCCCTCTTTTGATTCGTAGTCTTCCAATACCAGCGATGCGCCACATTACCCCCGTTTCTATTCGAAGAAATGAAAGTCTGTTCTTTCCCATTGTATAGCATCAGTAACCCGTATCCATAAACGGAACCACGACGTGCTTACCAAGAAGAATCCAACGCGAGTTCCCAAGGCTATACCGATCTAACAGGGGTCATACAAGTCCTGGGCCGGTACGACTCTCCATTCACACAGATACGAGTAAACATGTAACAATGACTCGTTCGCACCGATAACGACTTACGTCTTTGGTTGATCTACGTGTTACTGCAGCGAAAAGTATTGCCATCGCTATCCCTTGCATCTAGATACCCCCTCCGCGAGCGCAAGAGTTAACCTGGCAGTGAGGCAGGCTTAACAATATCGATCCCACGCCCATGACGTAAGAATACCAATAACACCACACAGTAACTACACAGTCAAAATTGTTTAATCCTTGACACTTCGAAATATCTATACAAAACCAAATGGGTTGAATAAGCACTAGTTGAGTCCGTAACTATGGTGCGATGCGTTCGATAAAATTATTTACAGCGAGAAGTCGTTAGAAAGTTACACACTCTTGTCAAGCCTGGCTTTGATTACATCAAGCATTAGATTCTTCAGGTACTCGATCTCCTTGGAAACTGTCATAACGTGTTCATTCAGTTTCTTGTTCGTCTCTTCCAGTTTATCAGCTTCGGCCACAAGACGCCCCAGCTCGTCTTTCTTCTTCGAGCGATATCGCAGTGCAGCATCCCTGTTCTGCTGACGTTTCCTGCACCTCTGTTCGTCTGACTTTTGCCTCTTGGGGGACGACTTTGGGTAGGGTGCGGTTCTTGAATTATTTCGTTTTGATGGCGTTTCGTCCAATTGTGCCAGAGACGTCACAGTTTCAAGAATAAATTCCGTGGGCGATTCTACAGTACTGATGCTTGGAGAATTTGGGTTTGAATCCGAAATGATTGGTTCGGTGGCTAATATGTGCGATGGTGGACTTTCCTCATTGTAGGTCGCACTAAGCGCCGAGTGATCAAGTAGCTCCTCGAGATTTGCTATCGTTCGGGGGCTGTAGTTGCCGATCAGAAACTCGTCGCCACCATCGGACGGTAACGGGCTTCCAACACCGCTGCTGGGTGCCGTCGACAATCCGCCGGGCGTAAGAGGCGGCCTAATGTCCTCCAGAACATCTTCGAGGCTAGGTATTTTCTGCGATGAATCTTGCCTAGCAAAGGGGTCTGCTGCAAACCAATCGGGCTTTTCTGGCCAGCCGTTGCTAACAAGGGGATCTGAAAGGATAGAGAAAAGCTTGCTTAAAATCGTGATCAACTATCAGTATCACAATGCAATCTCCTTTGTGAAAATCGCAAGATCAACAGGTTTCACTTCTTTCTTGCAATGCTCAAGTAAACAATGGGGCCAGGGCGGGCGGATCTAAATAACTATCAATATCATTATTATAATACCGGTAGTAAATGACAAAACTAAACAATTTACCATCAAAATAGATAAATAGTAAACAATAATAAATGATATATATATAAATATTATGCGTGGGATTATAAATACATTTTTCGAAGAATAAAGCACTGGGGCAGACACACCAACACTATACTAATAATCATCGAATACACAAGGACTCCATTAACATGCGATGCATAAATGCAATTGGTAAGAGAAATAATTAAATGGGTTTCTTAGTACTAATACATCGATTCTCCAAAACATACACCGGTCAAGTCCATCTGAGCCGGTACTGAAGAACCGGGATTCTGAAACCAGCGCTTCAGTCTATCTGCCAGGAACGATCTCCATTCATCAGCACGGGGGTCAAATACATCCAAAAAGACGGGGAAGACGGGGGATGACGAACTTGAGCAATCGACGTAGAGAAGGCACTGGTCGGTTAGATCCTCGACCGTCGACGTTAAGCAAGATTGACACCGGGTTTCACGCTACAGACCGAAGCTGTTCACAAAAATTGCAAATACTTTCAACATCATCAACACTATCATCATCTTTAGACTAAGAGGTCAACACGGCGAAGATAACGGACGTAACCTAATCAACACAACCTCGAACACTGACAATAAGAAAACACAAGGCCCAAATCACGAGTTGTGGATCTCACCTTCCAAGTGCTCAAAGTCCGAGAAGAGACTCTCGTCAGTAAACAGCAAACCCCCGGATAGGGCACTCTCATCGTTTAATACGTTCTTCACTTCACCCTGTTTAACCGAAGGGTAGAAGTCTACCTCTCCTCCCATAAAATCCATACCCAGAATGTAGTTCATTTCCGTCGCCATATTGTTGTAAGCTTACTTCCAATTGTAATGGAGAAACTCCAGTTAGGAACCTGAGGTAAATTAAAGTTGACATCATTAGGCCCATTCAATATCAAAACAGAAGGCAGTTTTAACTTAACACACGGACACAAAAACACGCACATCACTATCACACAGTCGATCCTGCGAACGAATTAACAGAATAGACAAATCGTCAGCCGATAGCCCTTCCAACTGAATGAAGTTTACGATCACCAAGGCCGGAAGGTATAAAAACAGAGAAAATACTTACGCCATGTCTGCAAACGTAATTGGTACACAAGTGCAAATGGCACTTGCAGAATCCATGCAAGCAATTTATCTACTCCATCTTTACGATGGTTAAGTACAGCCTGATGAAACTTGCGCGCAATATGAAAGTGAATCGTAAAGGAACGGAACAGTTTTCCATAGACCTGTCTGATGCAATCTCCATTGACCCATAAAGTGATCTCATCAACAACCAATCATAATGCGGAATTCATTAGGATAGTCCAATGAAAAGCAGTTCTCGGACTGATCTCAGACAACGTGCTATCATTCACATGTACTTTGGACCAAAAGTTTGACCATTCACAGGCGGAGAAGTGGTTAAACATCAAACGTCACGAACAATGCAATTTGTACAGAGACCACATGCATCCTAAAGTTCGCTATATCACACCAAGGAGGGCGTCTCTTAGGAGGGAACAGTCTAGACCAGTTAGTGGACCTAAAAGCGATGTGAGATGGATATGTTCAAGAGATTGTACTCCACTGAAAACACATCTAAAAATAGACTGATGAAGGACGGGAAGGGCAAAAAACGACTAAGCCATGCCTGATACTGTTCCGAGTCAAAGAGATACGAAGACTGACGTTAAAATACAATCGATCTAAAACTAGAATCAGTTTAAAACGGCAGAAACACACGTCGAAGTATTTTATACAAATAGACTTAGATTGTTGTTGGCGGTGAAGGCCAGCTTGATAAGACGCAATCTAAGTTTATTTGTATAAGGTACTTCGAAGTGTTTCTCTGCCGTTCTAGACCGATTCTTGTCCTGGATGGATTGAGAAATAGGTCGGATTGAGACATCAGGTAATAGATCTTCACGTTTTGATTCATCTATCGTATCAGTCTGTAGATGAACATCTCCAGGTAACTGACGAATCCGATGATACTTAGGAGGCATCAACCATGTGCGAGGAACGGGGAGAACCTGGAATAATAGTATAACAACCGTCAATGTACTCGTGGAGGGGTGGGGGAGCAAGCATACTATTTTCAAAGGAACAAAATCTATTCGATGGGTTCACGCGTGTCCAAATTTTGGCAAAGAGTTAAGGAAGATCCCTTAAAAGAAGAGCCAAATGGCCCCTGGGCTGCTGTGGCCATGTACCAATATTTGTTCTCAGGCAGTGACGTATTCAGGTGGGTTTTTTTGGGGGGGCACGACTTTAGGTGATGATATCATTTTTTTAAGCATATTAGCTCGAGCCTGGGGGGGGGGAGGGGATTGCACAGTTCCTCCGTTAAATAACCCACTGCCTCTAGGGTATCGGAAGGGATTTCTATATATACAGTGTATCTGATGTGGCTACGAGTTTGATGAAAAAACGACGAACAATAAGTTTTCCAATCGTATTGCCTTCTCAATAATTTCCATAATCTCTTCAATGCATAACCAGAAGCGATCAAGGTGTATGGGGTCTGACAATAGGATCTATATGGGATTTACTTCCTAGCAGTAAAACGGCTGGTAAAAGTGAACGGACTTTTTTTGGAGTTATTAACTAGGCCGCAGTAAGCAAAGGGATTAGGGGCACGTAGCACCACTCTATCCCCTGACTATATTTTGCTCATTTAAAGTATGGCATCTCCCCACCTCCTTTGAGAATCGCAGCGCAGGCATGCGAAGAACATAGCCTACTCATGAGAAGCCGAAAGTTCCTGTCCTGCTATGTATTCTGTTGCATGCAAATGCTGATTTCCAAGGGTCTGAATCGAGCTTCCTTCACAA
Source organism: Carybdea cf. marsupialis auct. non (Linnaeus, 1758) (assembly GCA_010016065.2). Lineage (NCBI taxonomy): Eukaryota > Metazoa > Cnidaria > Cubozoa > Carybdeida > Carybdeidae > Carybdea > Carybdea cf. marsupialis auct. non (Linnaeus, 1758). Next base: position 15,032 of record JAAAKL020002394.1, on the reverse strand, counting down.
CAGAATCTTTCAAGGATTTTTTTAGTTTTTGACTTGTTCTTCTCTTTATCATGTCCGTATAGCCTCCACAGGAATAGACGAATAAAAAGGGAGTCTTAACGTTTTTTGATTACACCCAAGATAAATAGGGGCTACGGTTTTTAACTTCTATTATAACAGATCATCATCTTTGATTGCACTCAGAACGCTATGATTGCACTACAAATATTGTTGGGAATAGTATTGCTCAAAGGGGACGTGGATAAAAGGCGATGAAAAAAGAGGAGGCAAAAGTCATGCCTGGTGAAGGTAGGGGCAAACAAGCTGGGGATGCAAGGGGAGGTTGCACCACTTTTGCTACTGGCATTTTCATTTGATATGGCTACTGTACGAAAACCCAGTGTAATATATGTGTACATATAACCCAGTATATATGTATCATGGCGCAGACTGCGTAAACCTACAATCCTGGACAAATAGAAGTTAAACTTTTACTAAATTTCGGTGAAAATGGAACAAATCACGCAAGACACTTGTCACATGAAAGGGGTGTCCATTACTGGTACTATATGTTTTCCAGACTTCTCCGTTTAGCAGCAGGGAGGTCTGACATGCAAGTGCCCAAAATGCTGGTTTTCAAACTTAACTATATTTTGGAACGGGGGTTAGGGAAACTTGCATATTTTATAGTCCAAAGTTGTAGGTAAAAGAGATGTCGAGAAAATACTCAAAGCATAGTCACAGATATCAGTTTCAAATACTAAATAATGGGCACATATTGTTAGGAACGTTATTCGTCAAACGTTTGGAATATCTTTGACGATGGAGCATCAGTGGTTGCCAGATGTAAACATATAAACCCTATATGATAATCCACATATATTTTTAGCAACTACAAATTAAAGAGCTCCCTGGTAGTAAACATGACAACAGTTGTGAAAATGTTGATTCATCGTGTGAATAAAATCATAAACACGCTAATTCCTAATGGCTAGGTTTAAAGAAAACATAAAGAAATCATAACATTGCAGTCCACATTGTTCCAATCTTGAGCAAACAAACTACTCTTGAGAATCTTTAGAGGCCACTTCTGTGTTCAAATGTCTTAAACTATTTTTCTCCACTGCAACTTGTGAAGAACTTTCTATTTTCAACAGAATCATGCGAATCACCACGTGTCATATCCATCTCCACCTCTACTTGAACAAGTTTCTGTTCAGTCCAACTGTCCCCAAGTATTATCCACTCCTTTTCACTAGGCAGGTCACTTGATATAGTTTAACTTAAACTATATCAAGTGACCTGCCTAGTGAAGTTGAACTTTACGATCTTTTCTCATCAATTGTCACCTGCTTTCCACCATACGTTCAGTCCAACTGTCCCCAAGTATTATCCACCCCTTTTCACTAGGCAGGTCACTTCATAAAGCTTAAACTTTACGATCCTTTCTCATCAATTCTTACCTGCTTTCCACCATACCACACGGTGCAATTTACTTTCGCACTCCCTACCGAAATTCTATCTTTCATTTGTCAGTCCTATTATTACAACCCTCGATCATTTTCAACATTTACATATAGTACTTACGACGACAACGTCCCCACAGTTAAGGTTGTGCAGAAATTAGTACCCCCGGGAGATTTATATTAAAACTTCAACAAATTATCTAGGCCTTTACAAGACACAAGTTACTCATCAATTTAAGTGTAATGTGTGTAACCAAGTAAACTAGGCATAATCAGGTTAGTAAAGTGCACAGGGGCCTATCTGCTTTCAAAGGTTGTTGCTGAGCATGACAGTTCGATCTTTCTAACGTAATGAAGATCGCCTTGTGTGACAACAATTTCCTACCAATCTGCCATTATAAAATAGAACTAACCCAGCCTTCCATATGTTATCTGTGAACCTATTCTATTGTCTCTTTCTCTTAATCAGTTTTTAAGTGTAATAACCTGTTTCAAACTGAATAAATTATAATTTTAGATTAAGAGCTTATGTTTTTGAATGGCCTGAAGCTCCTGTCTCCAGCTTCATGTCTGGTAGGCCTGTGTGCCCAGATACCGTTAACTTCAAGTGAGAACAAGACGAAGGATGGGGCCTGGACCTTTATAAGGCGGGGAATCTGTTATGGGTGGTGAGGAACGCTTGTTGAATTTACAAGGGCGAGATTGGCTTTTCTGTTCACAAATCAATCTTAGGGGTGCCCACCATGGTGGACCGTTGCTCCCAGTGCTGCCCTGATCATGTGCCGTAGCCAGACATTGCCATCGATTACCTTCGAAGTAGCATTATCAAGGCGAGTGTAAACGGAAGTTTACAATTTTAACGGACTCTTTCTTCAAACAAAGAACACGTAAAGAAGGAATTTTTGTTACACGTTTCTAAGTGGGCTGACAAAATACAGTATTCCTTCATACAATAAAAGCATTGCTAATTGACCTACAAGAAATCACAAACACAAAGAACACAACAAAGTTCGGAGTATCAAACTATTTTTTATCATTGCATTGCAGCAGGTAACTGACGGCGAGATACATTTTCATAGATATGTATATACACAAGTGAGTATTACATACACATACAGCAAAATGGAAAATTGTTAATACCACACCACATTTAACCATTACATGCACGAGTTTACACCAACCAGTAATGAAACTCTTTTACGTTTATTGCCTATTTCACACCTTGACTTATACAAAGTATTCAATTCGTGATCACAACGTCTAGTCGACGTCTATCTTACCATAAAGCCCTGATCAGTCGGTGTGCTCTGACGAGAAGCACATAAATTGGGAACTAAGCACTAATGACACCGAATAATAAGATAGAGCAAGTTTTTTATTGTTCTCGAACGATAGAAAGCATACTTCTATTTTGACTAGAAAAGGAAGTTTATAAAAGTATTGTATAGTACGTTGCCATAGGATTGAACATTCAAATAGCCAAGGTTCAAGGAATATAAAAAGCTATAATTTATGATGTAAATAAAAATTTCCAGTTTGCAGGTACCCCCAAACTAACAAGACAATCAATAGCTTCCAGGTTAAAGGAGAAATGGTTCCCTCTCGCACTGTCTTCGTTGACGTCGTTAACATACTGTCCCTTAAAGTGTACCTCCAGTGGTCAAAAATTGCTTGGTATTTTCTTTAGTGTACTGACCTTCAAAGCCTCTATCTATTTTTTTTGCCGTACGTTGAGTATACTTCACGTAAAACCGTGTAAAAGATCTCAAAATTGCCCTGCTGGCTGCCGACATGTTTGCTGCGTATTGAATTTTTCAGCATCAACAACTGAACTTTCCATGTGAAAAATTGCCTCGTTCTGGAGAAAGATCGTTAAAGAATAACGTATAACTACTGAAAAGTGCACATGAGACCAAAACTATCGTTGCATTTCGATTCCTTGAAACAAAATGAACAAAATGTCAAAATTTCTGACCACTGAAGGTACACTTTAACCGGTATGTGACTACGGCGGCGAACAAGTACGAGTCATGCTAATGGAACTAGCTTCTCTCCAGCGTCATGATCACTGTTTCTGCGGGACAGTCGACACTATTTCCACAACCCAGGGACCGTTATCTTAAAGGGTTACAGGATAGGGCTAAGAAAACTGGGTGCTCGTATGTGGCACAAAAATTCACATTTAGCGTGGACATGCTGCTATTTTTAAGTGATTACATGCGACTAGATCTTCTGTTGGGTATTCAACATGTCAATTTCGAAACTCCTTTCCTTTCCTTTCCCACTACTTGACGAAAACTATTGCGCTTTGCTAACGCAAATTAGAAAAAGTTGACATCCCTCTCAGATAAAAGTAAGTACGAAGACGTACAAAGCACACCGGTTGATAAGGACTTCCATTTCAAATCTTTGCCCAAATTTGATAGTCTTGTCATTAAATACAAAAAGAATTCCCGCGCCTTCTTTTTACCTCAAATGGAAGTTGTTCAATCAAATCGCATAAGTACAAAATCAGCTTTAAATTTGATACATACATCAATTACTTACATCCATTGTATTCGCTCGAGCTCCAAATAAACAGGAAATTGCAACAACGACGCTGTTGGGAACGATGTACAATCGAATCAACTAATCGCAAATCGCTTAATCTGACACCACGTCTAAATCCACATACTCAATCGATTCCCTAATGAAAGCCACTATATTTTCTTTCTAGTTTCCTCAGTCCCAGCGCCAATGAATCGAGTGAACAGAGGCTCTATTTAATACAGACACTCTGGCTCTGACGGAGAAAAGAGCTGTGAAAAAGATGTTGACGAGAACGAGGATGGCTCGACTGAAGAACAAGAACCGAAACTCCACTGAGCCGGGTTCATGTGCAGCAAGATCAAAATATTCCTGGCCCGCCCAAGTTAGTAAGAACATGCAGAGCAGTAACATTTTTCATGTGGAAGCTGTAGAGAGTATCGGTGATTTAGACCAGTAACATGACTATAAAGATGCAGCCAAGACCCAGTTCGTGCCAGTGTCATTAGAGCCCAAATAGGCGAAACTTTCAAAATCGCGTACCAAGATCTACGAGTGGTACCATTAAAATGGAATTTGTGAGCTGCAGATAGCAGTACAAGTCAGTTTCAGAACAATGTTTGTGCTTTCAAACAGACAAAATTAGGCACTTGCTGCAGGAAAACCATTGCAGAATTCAAAGGATGATGAGTTATGGTAATTATCGAATAGAAGGACCAAAAATCGAATAAGAATATTTTGGCCAATGCGATAGATAGCGAGCCATAAATTTCCTCACGACAAGAATCGAGTCTCGTTTACCAATCTTGTATCTTGCTAGAAGGGGAATCGACAAAAACCCGAAACAACAAAGGCCGAAAAATGGAAAAATGAACCATTATATACATAGTGGTGCTAATAACGTCTAGAAAATGGGTTCGTAAAAACGGTATGTTTATTTGGAGCTGGAGAGTCTGCACACAAATGCTACTAGTGATTTTATATACAAAAATTGTTTGGATTTTCATGTCACTTGTAGTTTGTCAAAGAACGTACTGCTATTCTAGTACAACGAGTACAAACATGCTACTGCTGTTACTACTGCTATGCTACTACAATAAACAAACAGATAAAATAATTGTGTTACCACAATACGTTACTACACACTCTTGCAGCTGTTACTGAGATAATACAAGCACTGAGATACGAAAAAAGTAGTAGGTTAGAAATAATTCCTTATGCGTTTCGACACGGAGTTGGCTTCTTTCTACCGCCAATATTCAAACGGGCTATCAGCTATGTGCAGATAGTAACTTGTGAATATCTTGGTAAAATTCCCGACTAAGAACGCCTCCTCGGCAAATTCATGTACATGTTATCCTTTAAAATGTTACCTTCTGACACACTGTAGACGTTGTTTCTACTAATCCCTTACATGCGATGGAAACTTTAATCATTTTAAGTTTAATCATATTCTAAGGCGTTGTGTCGTACCATCGTATGAAATAAGATTTGTATTTCCAAAGTTGCAATAATCTTTACAGAAAGTCTGAAACTGAATCTGATAAATGACGATAAATATTCCCAACAACTAAAACAAAGTAGATTCCGCCAAGATAATTTTCAAGAAGTATCGGTTTACAATGTACATAAGAATGTAAAATATCTACTATTACGACAGCAACTACCTTGACTACTTTTAAATCGCATGCGATGATAACCATTAGAATTATCGTAAGTGGGCTCTCGACAATTGACGTTGAAAATACGGACGTTTTCAGACAAGTCATATGCGAAGAAAAATTAGTGCCTTAAAAGTCGGTTGCACCTGAAATTCATGCATTTTGCCCACTTAAGATTACTGTTTTTCCACAAAAGCACTTCTGTGGCACAAGCCACATATGATTAACCCTTATTGTTTCTGCTACTTCTAGCCAATATACTTTACTTCAAATGCATAATTGTTGGTACTTTTCCCCCAGCTCTTAAAGGGACATTGCAGTTGTTCACGCCGTTTTTCATGTCCAGACCACAAGGCAACTGACTGGTAAGTCTTCAAATGTGATAATAAGGCAGATACTCATAAGACATTGACTTACATTCTATCCAAAGGCAATCATATCTTACATCGGTTGTTATTGAGAAGCCATCTATAAACGAAGACAAACCCCGTTCTATTTCATGACAGTGGTTTTTGTGATATTCATCATCAATGAAATCACGACAACAAGGCGAGTTCCCTGTTGCCCATTTTCTATAAATTAAGCGACATTGATTTGGATTTCCTAACAATTGCAGGTAAGATACTGCATCATAGTTGTCTTGCATCACAAGCAATTTGGTGGAAACGGGTGAAATGGCTACTTGATTTTACGTGAAATAATATTAAAACTAGAGCTCAATTGCCATGGGCTGGGTGAACATACACCGATACGACTTATGATATTCTTGTTCCCTATGAAATTTCCTATGAAAGGAACTTCTTGCAAAGCAGTTCACAACAGCTATCAGGAACAACCAGTCACATTTCATCCTACTGCGAACTAAAAAGTGACAAGTACTGCACAGATACCTTAGTGTGTTACACCTCTTCTGGATATACTGTGTGTTTACTAATGGTAGAAAGTTATCACAGGCTCCGGTTTACACAACAATTCTGTTAACAGTAAAGGATGTTAATTGGATGAAACAAAGCAAAAGCCATACGGCTAATACAATTACTGCCATGCCAGTGTTGAAGTCCAAAATGCGTCACTTCCTGCTTAACATGTAACATCGTACCCTCTGTCCGTTTACTAGGAGTAAACGGGCTCTGTGTCCGCTATCAGTGGTAATGGCGATCTTTCTGAGATGCTTTTTATCCACTGTGCAACATTTACTTGCTTCTGCACATTTTCTGTTAAAAACCGATGTCGCTAAAAATAAGCAGAAAATGAATTTTAGAAATTGAATGATGAAGCGAAGTGAACTTTCTCATCTCATCAAAATCTTCTTGACATTTCATGTTATGGCAGTGGAGTTATAGAAACCCGTGACAGCCTACGAGGGGGCAAATGAGGTTATCTTTCAAGACCTTCTCCCACAGTCTCATGTAACGCTTCTTGGAAGCACCACTTCAAGGATTAAAACTAGTAACAATCTTTCCCTCTAGTGATGCCGCGAATGCGCCTTCTCTTTACATATTCACGATGCAGTGGGAATACAATTGTATACCCATATTCCGGCTCCAATATTGTCTAGCGTCATCTTGTGCCATGACCAAGGAGTAACCACGTTTCACTACTATATTCCCCTCCCTATAGGAAACTTTACAACGAAAAGTGAAGAGAAAAGTTATATTTATTCATATGTAGTTAGACCTGATGGGAACTGGAAATATATCAGACGATCCCCTTACTTGTGCAAGTCTCGATATAACTATGTAAAACTGCTCTTTATACTGCTACAGTAACGACCATGTTCAAAAGGAGTACGTGTTCTAATTCGCAAGGCATAATGCAAAACTATTAGTCAAAGTCCGAAAAACTGCTCTCGACGTAAATCCCTGAGGGCGTATTCCATTAGGACTACGTATCTGATCAAACAAACCACCAGTTCAAGATTTAATATGGAAATAAATGGATATAAACACCTCTGTTAAGTAAGTGAGGTCACCAAGAAAGTGGTGTCAAAACGAGACACTTTCTAACTTGCCATTCACTTGAACTGCGGCACAGCCAGCAAGCGCAGGAATGAGGTCTACTCAGCAGTTGATAAATACAAAATATAATGCAATTTTCATGCAAACCTGACTAATCGAATGAGCTGTTACAACATTGCTTAGTTTTTAATGCATCTGAGACAATTTAATGTAGAATTGTATCCACTTTTGTGAGTCTCAGTGGCATCAGCTCTTTCCATCCAAAGTGTGCCTGACAAGGACTTCACTGCTAGAGCATAGATCTGAATAAATACTTTCCAACTCCATCACTGGATCCAAACTGAAAAAATTTAAGGATGAAACCAATTTGCAGTTTCGGACCCTAAATGCTCGACCATATAAAAGATGTTGCCTGGACTTACCGATTTTAGAGGTGGTGTAAAGGAGGTTTGATCGAAAGTATACAGTGAGACATGGAGGCTTTCTATTACTCAGGATGCTCTAAGTTTTCTTCTAAGCCCAGCGTGGATCGTCTCCTCAGGTATATACCAAAATGATACATTCTCAGCTGCTTCTTGCCATTCATTGATCAATTTTATGTAGTCCACAAATATACTCATAAGCTTTCTATAGACTTCTTAAAAATCATGTTTGGCTTATCATGAACTTAAACTCATATGTATATGGATCTGCCAAAATGACGTTTTCAACATATACAGCCACTAGAAAAATAATTCCTTTGTTGGCCGTTGATGATGTGTATGACAGCTTACTCTGTCGGCGTTGACATATCTTCTTTTTAATGACCTTTTAGAAATGGAGGAATTGTAAAATAAGCTCTGCTATTTTAAAAAGGTTCCCCTTATGACTGGAACCGACGACCTCTTCACTATCCCGAAATGCCAAGCCAAACTAGAAAGTTGGTCACAGCAACCTTATGACACAATAATCCGTTCGTTAATTTCGTTTACTTGCAGTTGGCTCTTCAGCTTCAATACATGAGGATTCATTGCAATGCTAACCGAAACTACGCACAAAATCTGCGGCTTTGACTTGGCTCATGAGCTTTTATTTCCCCCTCAGCTTTCCTCCAGCGATGAAATCCACCTTAGTGAGAAAACTAAAATGGATACGAGTGTACAACAGAAACTGTAAACCGCTCTCTTAGATAGACAGTAATGGAGACACATTAGCAAAGTCTTCTCACCACAATCAAGTCTAGAGTAAAATATCGAACCTTCAAAATAACGGCGATGCAAATTTTCTATTCTTTTATTGTTAAACGTACGTATTTTGCAAAGAGAACTACTCTGTGCTTTTGTCTAATGACTATAAACGATAATCATCTACAAGAGAAAGCTCTTTACTTGAGAGGAAACGCAGATTTAGGCCTCTTTTTAAAGTTGACAACGAAACTCCCACATCCTTTAAATCACTTGTGCCTCTAATTACTGTACATAACAAAGGGTGATAGTATCTCCTAGCTGTTTTCCTCCTTGTCCCGTATAAACCTTGCATTGCGACTAAGAGTAACTGGCAAAAACATCGTTTTACACGGGTGACTACTGAAAAACAGAAAACAAGCTTTTTGTTTACAACTCAGAATAAGTTTCTTCAGTTCACAGGAAAGCAAGCACTTAAAAAGATCTTCAACGAGATTCTCATTTACTTGAAAAAATACCTTACCAATAAGCTGTCATATTTCGGGCGGTTCTGTACATCTTTCGTTAAACTGAAACGAAAAAGAAACTCCATCATATGCCTTATCAATTCATTTCGTACTATCTTAGAGGTGATTGCAAACAAATGGGAATAGCGAAGAAATTCAGAAGTACGGTAGCTGATGAGTCGATGAGTAAATGCGTGAGTGAGTAGTCGAGTGAGTGGAGTGATGGAGATAACGTGACACCTGGAGCGAGTAACTGAGTGACTACATGGATCGTTGGTGGCTGCGTGAGTGAGTCAGTAAAGTGTATGATCAATTGATAACGAAAGAGATACAATAAGTGCATAACATAGAAAAGGTAGATGTCATACCATATCAGATATATCTTTAAGAAAGGATACCACTTACCATTTGTTAATGAAATCTTTACAACTTGCTGAGAATCTGATATTCCCAAAATCGTCCAGCTGAGGCGGATCCCTATCCACAACCTGAGACAATTGCTCAAAAATACTATTCCATTTCGGGTAGGGGAACTTCCCAGTCGCAACCTCAATCTAAAGAAGAAAGGAAAAAGCTCCTAGTTAATGTCGCCAAGCCCTTATATGAAATGCAATACACCACTGACCCTTACATACGGCTAACTACCAATATGAATATTGTATTCCAAGAGGGGCTTGGTCTTCAATCAGGCCTCACTCTCGAATCTGCATTAGACAGTACCTTGAGAAACTCAAAGCCCTAATTGAACCAAAGTATCAACGTTTAAAGTGAAAAACAAACAAGAAAAACAAACAAAACGAAACAGTACCCTTAACTAGCAATAACCAACTGTAGAAAACAACGTGAGTTTACTACAAAAAGGTTAGATACGCAGTTTGTCAGCTCATGAAATAAGAATAAGACACACCTTATCAACTAAACTAAGACTGTACAAGTGGTATTGCCCTAAAATCCAACCTTAATGTCAATTTCATTAGAAATGACAATAACTCCATTGGTGCCATAAACTGATAAATACCAATGTCGCTTCAAAGCAACCATCATATTACAGCTCAGCTCCGAGAAACTTTAATAGTGAGGCACCATAAATCCCGTGGTAATCTTCGATGTTGGGACAACTCTTTAAGACCCACCATTGGATGCCACCGTAATATCTGATACCCACTTAAGGTTTATCACGACTATCGTGATTAGCGAACGGCCTCAATCATGCTTAAGCATATGAAGACGTTACTCGTAATCGTCATAAGCCCTGTTATCCTGATAAATCACGGACTATAAAGGCAAACACGCACAACAAGACATTTCTATCGTTCATGTAACTCAAGAGGAAACAATGCGCCATCTTGGCTTTTTCTGGTAAAGAAAGCAAACTCAATGGGGCACTTGGGTTGTCCTACGGCAAAATCCTAACTATTATTGAGTCATCCGCATTTATTCTGCGCAATTAAGGATATCTAAAAAGAACTAATAATTTAGTATTGAATTATTACATTTATGGCTTTTATCTGTAAAGGTGGAAAACGATCAGAGAAGAAAATGTGATATTCGCTTATCCTCTTCTGTGAAATATACTCCCTACCCAAAGCATCATCCGCTTTAACCCTAAAATTTTTTCACTCGCTTTGATACATCCAGTCCAAGAAAGTACGGCACTGATCTCTTTAAAGCTTCCCATTGTTTTCAACAGCAAAAAGTGTAGCCATGAGCACTGGCACGCATTAGTTAAAATAGCGCGGGAAGGTCCGAAATGTTACATATTATTGTTTATAAGCTTTGTTTTATAGGGACTGAAAAAGCGTCCAGCGACTGACCTCACTTTTAAACGGAAGATGCTCGATGTATTTTTCAGAGATCAGTGAGTAAAGGCTTTAGAACTGTACTTCTAGACACCATCACAGCAACCGAGGTTTAACGTGATCAGATCCATGACCAAGTGGCCACACGCCCGAGTGCCTAGCAGCGCAAAATTAAACAAAACTATTATCGTATTTATCCCAATCGTGATTATCGTGATTAAACCCCACGTGAGTACCACGTTAATGCAGCCATTCAACATAACGAAGTGAACTGAGTAAACACCATGTGATTCTCAGGCGCAAACATAGCCACAAAAAAATAACATATAGGAAAGAAAACAAGTCGCAGGTTGGTAACGGACGGTGGCAATCAAGCAGGTGAGACAGGAAAAGTGCTGTTTTCCAATGTCGTACACGAATGATAAAACTAGTGGGCCCAAATAAAATGAGTATAATCACCAGTTAAAAACGTCACTACAAGAAATTTAGTAGAGAAGCAATTCTATACTAACCAATGCAATTCCAAGACTCCAAACATCTGATCGGATGTCATATCCTTGCCTAGCAGACGATGGGTCGATTCTCTCTGGCTGTACAGTAAATAGGGACAAACATCTTCTTAATATTAAACAAAAAGGAGTTGGCCCTTATTAAAATGTGGAAAATTATAGGGGGGGGGGCATTATTGTGGTTTTCAAATCCGTAAAAATATGTTTCAAAAATATCTTTGTATCACCATCATTTACAGTAAAATAGTATCCTACAAGCCGGGTTACATGGTGAGACAATCCAGCCGATAATTCTGAAAGAACCTGAATTATCTGTAGTTACCGTGCGAGTTTTTTGGTAGAAGATACGAAATGGGGTCGCTGTAACTGAATTGTGCATATTATTAAATTTCGACCAGATATCAGTCTAGAAAGCCGACAATGCTTTCCGAATTTCTCACGAAATCATACTGAACTGGTGTCTTTTGAAATAAAATGGAACTGTCGAAGTGATAATGGACCACATCAACGACACCGACAGATCAAGTTCATAGTAAGTAGCAGTTTTTAAGTTTCCCTACCTCTGTAGGTACTGTGTTAAAAATTCTATATCATATAACATGAAAACTAACAGCGTAGAGACTTACACGTACTTGTATTCGCTCCAACATCAATACTTTTATCAACAGAAAAAAACTATTAAAATTTCATGACACACGCAGTGAAAATAGTAAAGCAGTTGAGGCCCTACACTACCTAAGTAGATTTTCAGAAAAGAAATAACAACAAAGTAACGTTTGCTTGTGACCCTCAAATCACAGTATCCATGTATTTAACAAATTTCAGGAGACAATGCAAGCGCTGAAAAATTTAGATGTTTCGGGAAATTTCACACTCACAGCCATGTATGGTCTGCAACCTGCATCTCTTGTTCTCGCTATAGAATCTACCAGCTGGCCACTTATACCAAAGTCACAAAGTTTGATACTACCATCGAAATCGACAAGCATATTTGATGGCTTGACGTCTACAAAAAAGGGAAATGAGATGCATTGTGGAGAAAACACGTAGCTCTGACTAACAAAACTGATAATTACATCTACAACATTTTGGAAAATCGTCTCGTATCAAAAAGGTAGTCATGTAAGGCGGGCAGAAGGGGCTTCGTAATAATGTAGTTACAGCTAAAATGCATAATCAGGTAAGTTTCTAATAATTACCAAATTTCCCTACAGAAGGGAAATCACATATAGACAAAGATCTTGAAACGCCAGGTCGAGCGAGCATTCAGTATACTGAAGACAGAAATAGGGGTGGGAATTGTTGCCACTCCTGAAAAAATGCGGAGAAAAGTACAGGGGACTGTCAACAGTGAAATATTAATTCTCTTCAAAGACATAAATAATACCAGTTTGTGCCCAGATGACATTTCTAGTTTGTGGCCAGACGACATTTCTAGTTTGTGGCCAGACGACATTTCTAGTGTCATGTTAGCCCTGGAAACGAACCTACATACGATACAGTGAGAAGAACATAGAACTATTAACCTTGCAGTGCAAGCACCAAAGATCATGCTAATGATTCTACGTAACTGACTGGCGGCGAAAGAAGAAGAGTATATTAGAGATAACCAGTATAAAATTAGAAATGGCAGGAACACTAGAGGTGCAAGATCAATGATACCAGTACATTTGGGCAAAGAAGCGTAGAGCACACTCAAAGCAAGTTTGTTTGTTATGTAGATTATGAAAAGGCTTTCGATAGGATAAAGAAGGTACAAATGATTAAAGTTGACCTAAGCCGTTAGTGAGGAGGAGAGATGAAAGGTTAAATGGACCCCTGCAAATTAAGACACGGCTACTCCTTATCCCCAGTTCTATTCAACAGTTATGCTGAGGCACTGGCGAAAGAAATTATAGAGGCCTCCATGAACATATGAAAGTCGGGGGTCGCATGTTTCAGTCGGTGTGTTTTGTCAATGACCAAGCCACGTTAGCTGACGGATTTCAAATTATTATGGGCAGCTTTACCATAGTGGTGAAGAACTTTGATTTAAAAATAAATGTACAGAAGAAAAAACTCACAAATATTGGGAAGAGAATGGGTATAAAAACCACTTATTATGGTAGAAGGCAGAAATTTAGTGAGCCAATTTGGTACTTGGATAGCACTCCATCAAGTAATTGGTGATGTAGAAGTGAAATAGTACCAAAAGTGGCCATGGCAAAGGAAGCGTTCAATAGACTGATCCTTACAAAGACGTTGAGTGAAGAAATGAAGACAACAATTACGAAAACACTTATATGGAGCATACAGACAATAAAAACTTGTACATAATAATTGTCAAATGGCTTGGAAAAAGTGGCCTTCACATGGATGGATAGGATCTCCCACAGATAAAAGATAGCAATTATTGATGTTTCGAACAGGCTTGTTGAGGGGCAGTCCCTACTCGTGACCATCACAAAACGGCAACGGAAATGGATGGGTCACGTGCTACGCCATATCTACATCTAAAGAGCTGCTACGGAAGGAAAACCACCTAGAACGCGTTTGAGAGTCAAAAGATTGATAGGAATGCCTAATGTTCTGGAGGAAGGAAAAATACATGTCGGTTTTTAAATGTTAAACTTAAAATAGAAAAAGGTGACGGAACAGGAACCTGCCGTGAGGCAAACATACGAAGAATAAACCATTGATAACTCTTGTTCCTACATCGTCCAATCTAACTTCCTTATGATACCGTAAAGGAATGCACGGCATCATGCCTCCATAAAATTTTAAACATTCCGTGTACACCACATGACTTTAAGCCTACCTCTGTGGATAATACCAAGGTTTGTTTTCAAAAAATGTAGAGCTTCCACTACCTAAAAGATATAAGAATACGAAATTTATTACAAAATTTTTAATACACCTAACACAGTTTATCCTAAAAGGAAAAAAACACGATGGTAATTGATCATCCACAGTTATATGCGAAACAACGCTGCAAATCACATCTTACAATCCATCTACACGACGCAGTAGTCAGTGATATGCTACAGCAGTGATTTTAACAATTTTTCTTCATTACGAAAATTATGACAGTTTTGCTACATTGCTACAAATTGCCTCATAGACGAAGTTGCCCAGTGCATAAGATGTCAATCGCGAGGAGATCAAGTACTCAGTTGCTGTTACTAATAACTTGAAACTGGATGATGGAAACTGCGTTGTCCACATCACTAAAACGGTTCCATCAACTATAAAATAGGGGAGCTCGCAGCCAGCTACCACAATTTGGAATACCTCTATTCTTGAGTAAATGAGGGGAAGCGAGGATGCACAAGAGTAAAAGTATTGAAAAGTATTTTCAAATCCGAACTGTCAAGTATCTTGTCCTCTAACATTCTAAATTGAGTTTCCTACATGTTTTCGGAATACATATCCTCTGAAATATAAAGAGGTAAACAAAGCCAGTGCAAGCGCAAGAAATAGTTCTAT
>JAAAKL020002393.1:5000-26284 GCA_010016065.2 Carybdea cf. marsupialis auct. non (Linnaeus, 1758) | reverse complement strand
CTAACAATACCTATAGAAGAGACGTGCACGGTAGAAAATGACTTCAATTATTAATCTATGCTCAGTTACATAGAAGTGCATAACATTAAGTAAACCGAACTGAAGACCAATGCGCTTAGGTTTTGTAGAGAGGATATTATTGTCAGCATGAGGTCAATAAGATTTTTATTGTTTATTGTATTTGTTTATTGATTTGTATTTGCTTTATTTTTGAAGGGATTATGTCTAGTTTAAACTTCGAACTGGACTTCAACACTTTCTCATAACATTCATTGAACGTTGCCTATTTATTCAACAGGTAGGGCATAGGGTTCAGTGTGTAAATATAAATATATCATACTATCGGACCTCAGTAATCAAATTTAATCTTACAAATGATCCGCCGTAGTCTAGTGGATAAGTTCCTTGCCTTCAGATCAAGTGCGTCAAGAGGGTCAGGGTTAAAATTCCGTAAGGCCATTGGTGACGTTAGGAAGGGCATCCAATCTTAAAGTGCTCTATGCTCGAGCAAGTCCCATGTACATGGGCACCGTCAAATCCCATGAATGGGGAAAAAGACGTTGAAGGGGAAAAACATACATGAGCTGCATGTTACTGCAGATTATTCCGTAGACAACTGACCCTTCAGCCTCAACACCAAATGCCACTAAACTACATAGCAACACTACATAGTATCACTAAAAGCAGCTGTTTCGTGGAAGCTTGGATTTGGGTTACGTGCAGTTTGGTGTTAAAGTCTTTTTGTTGGGATCTTCTTTATTGATATGAAACTTTTGAAATTGCGCACATCAAAGGGAGAGCTCACAAACCTGTTACGATAGACTTAGCCGAATATGAGACGTAGATGACGCCTTACTAAGCCGTTTCATTAGATTTGTCATCATCGCAACCAGTCTTGGCACAGATCTATCAGAGGCACGACAGACGTTTATTAAAATGTGCTTACCATCTTCTCCACCAAGACCTTCCCAGCGACTACTGTTTTTGGCTTTCCATTCTCATCAATTATAGGTGCCCCTCCACCAGCTCGTCCAAAGGGCTGTGAGTACAAGCCAGATTCGACATCACGGTCACCATAAAAGCCCTCAGATTGACCATGCTTGACAGTTGCTACATGAAAATGTAATTGCATTTCATTATCAATAAACAAAAATAGTGAGTGTTAGACAATATATTTATAGTTTACGTTCGGATTCGTGTGTATTACATATAAACCTAATTAAAAAGGAATCCTCGGAAAAATTTACTGCAGGTCCTTCGATACAACTTTAAACAAAACTGAGTTTATGTGCATCGTATAGTCAGGCAACTAGGAAATAAAAGGATACTAAACAATTAAATAATACATTACATTACGTTATTATTCTTACAATTTTGAACCATTGTCACTTTCATGTCGACAAAAAGCATATCACCTCTCTACTTTTTGCTGTCTTTTACCTTTCAAGTCACCAGCTCCGGCAAATCAGACGTTTTCCTCCGCAACATTTCAACACAACACTAAATTTAATACAGGCAAGGGCAGTCTAAAGGCGTCAGATTACCTTCTCATTGCGAACATACCTTCTGGGAATTGAAACCAACAAAAGAAAAGTTTGTTTTACATGTCCACTTCTTAAGCTAATACTTGTTAATTTCAAGGAGAAACGGGATACTCTTAAATTTCAAAGTAAGACGAAATACTCTTAAAATTTCAAGGTGAGGAGAAATACTTACGTCCATCTTTTTGTCTCACTAAACTCTGGGGTATTCCTGAAATGATGTTACCATCTTCGTCTCGCCTTGGTGCTCCACCACCACCATGATACTTAGAGTCAAAGTATGAGTATCCTCCCTAGAATACAATTTAAAATAATCCCACGTCATGTGATGTCAAATGAAGGTCAACACCCTGATACAGAAGAAGGAGGGCAGAAGGGGAGTCGTGTAGTGGGGTATCATATATTCTTAGTCACGTAGTGACAAACTACACTGGGAAACTCTTCCACAAAACTTTTGCATTTGAAAAATTTTGCACTCAACATGGACGTTACAAAGTGACAATGGAGAAGCTTTTTTTCTCGTGAAAAACCTGATGTGGCCAGAAATGTCTGATTCAAAGTTTTACAGAACAATAATTAAGTAGTAGGACTTTAATGTCAAATCTTAAGATGTAGGGAAACTGACGTCACAAACAAAGTACTTTCATAGAGTAAAAAATCGTAATTAAAGTTTCTACGACATGTTGTGCATATTTTTAGTAACAATCCTTAGAACACGGATAACTTTTAAAGACAATCACTTGTTCTACCACATGATGTGGAATGAGAGCTTTAAAGGTCAATGGTCGAATAGATCTTTTAGTATCTTCTTCTGCTCGCAATCCTACATAACCTGCAACAACGAGGATGAGAAGAGGGGACTACTTTTGACAATGTTAGTTTCGCATCTTATTGATATTGTGTTTAAACGTGACTCTTAACCGTGTTTGAATCCTGCTGACGTCAAATATTACCTTGGAACCTTTCAACATGACTTAACACTTATTATCCTCAGCAAAACTAAAGGGAATTCATATACTTTCTTGTCCTTTCAAGAATGTTTAGGGGGAGGGGGGAGGGGCGATTGCTACTTCTGGTTAGTCTCTTCACCTTTCTCAGATATAAAAGTCAAAAGTTAAAAGTCAAGAGCAATAATTGGAAACACTACAAATTTCCTTTTCGGCGAACTGACTCATTTGATAACACACCAAATTAAATTTAAAAGACTATATATAACATTCTGATTTACAAATGAGATGTCATAACGTGGTTTAAAGATCATTTGTTTCCTTTGCCATCACAAGAACGTTAAGACCGAGTGTTTGGAGTATTTGAGGGCTCATGAGACCCATACAAGTTTATTTAAGTGGGAACAAGAGAAAAAAAAGAGGGAGGGGGGGAGGGAGAAATCCTTTTGGCATAAAATTGCACGTTGATACCTATGTTAGAAAAGGCAATCAAAAAGTAAAGGCTTTTAATTTAAAAAAGCACATTTGTTAGTGCTTATAGAGAAAAAAAGAAGGTATCGCAATGCTCAGCTGTTGTGCAGCTTTGTTGGACTACAGAATATACTTTAAATTAGTATTAAAACTCCTAAAAGTTGCTTGTAATACAAAACTCTAAATATTGCGTTATGTCACAGAGCCAGTTTGTTACACCTTTTCCGAGACACTAATCACACCAGAGGATCTGAAGTGAAAAGAAGAGCTATTCGCGATACATTTGTAGATAAAGGGTTTTAGGGTATCACTGAAAATAAAATACCGTGTTACACTCGCTTGCTATTGAAAGACACACTTACATCGATATGTTTATTTTTGTTGTGATGAATATTTGCATATCCATTTCCATTCCGAAAGCGGTCGATGTCAAACTACAAAGAAATGAAGAAATTCAGATGTAAATCAACAAACATGTCATTCAGGTTGACTGATAATACTTGTTACATGTAACAGTTTCAAACAGATTTCATCTTGTAATTTTCACTTTTCTCACGATTTTTGGTCTGTATTTTATCGTAATACTTGAATGTTTTCTTCGCCATATATAAAGATGGTGCATAGAGAAAAAAAGTGCAATTACGATACAATGTGAGTTCTTAACACAGCTGAATATTTACTCGCTTTAGGCTGATCTTCCAAACCTGAAAGTTGATATCCAGACTTTACCACATTCTTACGAAAACGAATCATTGGCTTTTCCAAGATTATCCCTCGTGAACTCACTCAAGAATATATAATTGGAATTCGCTTCATATCGTCTCTTAAATCTTTTGCTAATAAAAGAAGCTACTATGTTTTATTTGGCAGAAAGCAATTATTTTTAGAGCCCCAAGTTGTGTTAAACTAGACCATTGCTTATTTATGGATGACTCCAACGTTTCTCCGTTATCATATAACCTGTTCAAATATTTTGGGAAACTCTATACTTGCATTGGGGTCAAAATAAACAACGAGTAAAATCACAATGGTTTATATTCAGATTACAACAGAAACGTAAGGCTTTTATGTCTACGATACCCTTCCTATCATGCTGTAACACATTGATACGTTTGTCACTCTTATGCCATCAATTTTCTCATAGCGAGTTGATTGATACAGTACAGAGTTCTCTTTGAGCGTCAAGAACGCAATCAGACAAAAGCGTCGACTAAGTTTCCAAGAAGAACGAAGTTTACTGTACTTGCTTTCCCACAATATAACATCAAGTTTAAAAGCAAGGCAATAAACTATTCGGCCCAAACAAAATAGTGGGTGCGAACGGAAAGTGAAGCCTCTTCTTTAGACATTATAAATTCCGTTACTTGCAAATATACGACGCTGTACCAGAAAGTAATTTTATATCTGTAAAATCGGTAACCTAAAACATGACACCAGAAAAAAGCGTAGCCATTATTTACGACTCCATGAATATAATCCGCTGATACGGTTAAGGAAAACAGAGGGGTAATAGTACTTGTTTTCCGTTATTAGTTTTTCAAAGAGGAAGAAGACAAAGGATTAGGGAAGTAGGCGGCAACAAAAATGCTCCTAATTCTGAAATAATCTTTCAAAAGTTTACCACTCATGTCATGAGAAACTCTCTCATCAAGAATGCCCCGCTTTTAATGGATACCATCGCATTCTGCTACAATTCGAGGTCTGGTTAATACTCAATTAACTAATCTCCTCAATGATGTAAGGCTGATTTCATCTTGGCCCCACCAACTCGAATCAAACTCAAGTCAATCAATCTGTAGTGCAGGTTGAGTAGAATAGGACCGACATTTTCTTACAGTTTCTCAAAACAAGTCAAAAAGTAGCGTCGGGTAACAAACAAACAAACTTCAATAATGTGAAGACTGTTAATACTGGAATCAAATCGAAAAGAAAATTGATTGATTCTCAGAGAGTTTTTACTAATGGTTAAGGCTGCTCCCATCCTATGGGGGTGTAAAGGCAGAGAAATAAATTTGTAGAATATGTTTTAAATATCATATAAGTATATATTATGTATGCATAAAGTCCTTTATAGTACGTACCTCCTCCGGTCTCTCTGCATCTATAAAAAAACCCAACAAAAACAAAAAATTACGCAAGGAACGTTACTAATATGTCCATGAAGAATACTTGATCTTGTTCATTCGCAATTAAGAGTATCACTGATCTACAACTACTTTAGCTCATAGTACAAACTTGGGGTGTTTTATAGAGGATTCTATGTCATGACTGCTATCAAAATTTTCTCAAGCTCAATTTTACTTTAAATTACCCGAAGTAAAAAGGAACCCCTATCAAAAACATGCAGTTATTATGACTCTTCATTAGTACCATACTTTGCTACGGAGCATAGAGGATGTCATGTGGTGGAGAATCACATGCCACGACAAGTTGTGGTAGGGTGACTGACAAATTCCCTTCTTAGCCATCTTTATCGCTTCCTAGCTAATGCCAGGTACACATTTTCCTGCGGGGCTAACAGCAAGTATTTTCAAATTGACGGCCGTGGGTGGACTCAAACCATCACCTCTCTTCTTGATAGACTGGGTCTCTACCGACTGAGCTAACTCACGTCCGATTATATGTACTTCTCGTAAGTTCCAGGAGAATTCGAACCCGGTACTCATGCTTTTGTGGCTTGCTGCTTATGTGGCTTGCTGTTTTTGTGGCCTGCTGCTTTGGGGCTTGCTGTTTTTGTGGCCTGCTGCTTTGTGGCTTGCTGTTTTTGTGGCTTTATCTTGATCCTTCATTTTTCTTGTTGCCACCGCAGCTACAAATCTTCCTATTAGGGGTATTGCATCCAGCTCTACGCAGTTTTAAAGGTCGGCCTCTCTGCACTACGTGGCTTAGATTTCAGTGATCTGCATCTATTTTAACACCAGTACAAGGAGTCAGACACACACCTCAAATCGGGAGGCTGTACAGAACTTCCAAAATCGGGTACTAGTTTTAAACCTATCAAATCCTTGGTGATGAATTGTCTATAAAATTGAAGACCGATTTAGGAGATGTTGGAGGTACACATGAGAGTGAACTAAGATAATATATCCTTAAATACTACTTAAATGCTAACTTACCCCTCCCCTCGTGTAGAATAATATCAGGTTTATGTTAACTGACGAACATCATTGCCATACGAACATGCTATTATGTACGCTACATTCCCCTAAGCCTAGGCACTGCCATAGTGCATAATTTCACCCAATTTTCTTCACTAAAAAGCATATAGCGTGATCTATCATCTTGTGTTTGTAAGCGATATTCGCTTCTAAGGCATAAGTATTCGAAAACGAGCGTAAATTAAACAAATACGTTGAACTTACTCAAGTTGTTGAAAGCATGCGCATGTCTATTCTCAACGTCCCGAAGCTGATTGATGTCATTTGATAAATGTATGGGAAGACCAGCTTTCAATTGACCTGCAAATACAACAAATTAAAACAACTTAAAAATGCGCTTCTTGCGCAAGAAGATACCATTGTACGAAATGGTGAAACCACAAGAAAAGGTTCATTGATCACCCACGACACTTCAGTGTGACCTTAAGTGCTGTAAGGGCCTTGGCAGTCATCAAAGTGGCTTCATACAACATGGGGCCAAAAGCACCACACCATAATGTTACTTGTGGTCATATAATAACTATATAAACACCTAGATACTCTACTCGTACCTGCACAAAATTTCGGCATCTGATCCTAATTATGATAGAAATGCCTTCGATATTTTTTATATATAATATAATCCCTTTTACTTATCTGCTAAATGTTCTTTCGTTTAAATTGAACGTTGAACTCAAAATAAAGTTACCGTATATTGTGATTTTCTGTGATGCATTTTAAAATGTTTGCTTATAGTAAT
This sequence comes from Carybdea cf. marsupialis auct. non (Linnaeus, 1758), assembly GCA_010016065.2. NCBI lineage: Eukaryota > Metazoa > Cnidaria > Cubozoa > Carybdeida > Carybdeidae > Carybdea > Carybdea cf. marsupialis auct. non (Linnaeus, 1758). The sequence goes on along the minus strand of JAAAKL020002393.1, from coordinate 19,428 downwards.
CACTTGGGGAGAGACATTCTATGCAATATTTCGTAGATAAAATGTAAAATTCCATGTAAAATGTGCTGCACGATAGTCTTCAACCAAAGAAAGCTTCGATTGTAAACGCACTCAAATTGACATCATACACTATAAACACGTAGCTCTGTATTACCTATACCATTACGAACATATCATTATGTTGCAAAGGAAACAAATAATACTAAAGAAATATACAACAATCTTCAGTACCTCGTGCCCACAATACGACACTAAATGAAAAAAATCAATTTATATCTTCCCCAGCACACAGAATGATGCCACATGAGAAACTGTTTATAGGTCCTAAACCACCTTTTATGTCTCCAACAGATGTCATATTAAAATTGACAAATATTACATTAAACTAGCGCCATAATTTTCATGAAATATATACTTTCTGGGTCTGATTACATTTACAAATGGCAACGGAAAAATCAGTGCGAACAAAATCCTTATTTAAAACTGCGCTAAACTGTTGAAATGCTCTCATGCTTTCCAGCTACATTCCTATTAGCATCCACTACCCAGAAAGATGAAAACTTGCAGTAACACAATTTTAGAGGATTCATTCATAGTTTAAACCTTAGAGTCGAGTTGCTCATGGGACGTCATATAAACTAGAAAATGTCATATGGTTCACAATTTTATCTACACCCTTGAGATGTTAAAATATAAGGCAACACTTCTTACATTACGTGCAGTATTTTAAATATCAAACGTAAAATCTACCGCATAAAATAAAGTTATGTTGTAATTAAGAAATAAGCTAAAAGCACGAAGAGTTGCATCTGCAATGTCAGATATCTAACTTGACATCTGAAATTTAGTGGAATATTTATGATCTGTACGCAGCAGTACTAATTCTTTACGTTATTTAAAACTGATTATCACAAAGGCGACAGAATCCATGGAGCCCCTCTAAATTTACCAATGCTATTAATAAAGAACCAATGAGTTGCTTTATAATTGCGCACGTTATACGGATTTTGTTTGTTATCATTACATCGAACAGCTATGATCTCTGTTCCTTGCTGAATCCCAGAGAGGCGTTCGACTATCCTATACGAAGTCAAACTATATAGGTTATAATGGTTACAAGTTATCTTTCTCGCACCCCAACAGGATCGAAGGCCCTGGATTCAAAACAATCTTCTAAACGAGCCACGTGAGCTGTGGCAAATTATCTATTTTAACAATTCGGTAAACTATTTCACTGATACCTGAAATGTTACATGAAAAAGGCATTAAAGTTCGAGTGTCACTTTTTTATCTGCGGTGTATTCTGTGCCTAGCTCGAACTTTCAAATACCTATCTCGAACTTTCAATATTTGTCATCAATATAGGAATCATTTTATCCAATGTTTTTAGATCCGCATTACCTAACTCTTACAAGTTTAAAAGTTCCTGATGCTCACGGAGAATTTGACTTTTAACTAGAGCATGCGTAGAAGCAAATGGTAAGAGCAAACAGCAATGTTAATGCACTGCAGAGTGTTTCGAAGTATGCATGAGAGTCCAAAACATAGCATGTTCGTTTGTTTCTAAGTACAGGCTGAAAATAAAATTCTCAGGATTCATGTTTAAATCTGACTCAGCTCTTTAACCTCGTTCCGAAGTTTACAAGGAATCAGGGATTTCTAACAGACTATTTCATAAGTGATAATTCTCAACCGACGAAAAAGAAGTCATGATAGGAATTAGCAGTCACCTGATCAAACATTTACAATCTCAAACTTCTAAAAAACTATGGTATTGTAATTTTTGTAGACTGTCTTAACTAAATAAACTATGAAAATGTAATTAATGAATCCCATTAGATCATGTTTGCAATTTTAAGGACAAAGTAATTGAAAACCTCCACACAAAAGGCGCTCCTTTGCAAAGGCGCTGCCTCATTGAAGAGCGATGAACATATTGTTGAAGAAAATGCCTCTAGCGCCTTTGATGGTGATGTCTCTCGAAGTGGACATAAAACGTAAGATGAGAGGAGCAAGGTTTCTTTCACCAGGACAAGGGAATATGTAATGGCCCTTCTTTCTTCTGTATGATTGTTAAGTAAACGATATTACAAGGTTCTGTGAAATATGCATTCACATCCACTTGTTAGATCATGCATGCAAAGGCAACAAGTCAATATCACTATGAGGTAGCTATGGACCAGATGACCACGTATGAGTTGTAATGTAGAGGATGTCAGCAGGCCCCTTGTTTACATAATTTGTTACCGCAATAACTAATACATTCCCAATATTTATTATCTCCAGGCTATGATATCGAGCAAGCTGCAAACTAGCATCGAAAAGAAATGATTCGGAATGACAATTTTGCCAAAGGTACGACAGAAAATTAAATGTGAGCAACATACTTCGAAAAAGCAATCCACGCACTCACGAAGTCAACGCTTTGTTACTCGGAACGTCTGACATGATGATGATGTTCAATTAGACTAGAACAACGTTATAAGTACGGTCATGTCTTTGGAACGTATCAAAACCCAAAGCATTTACAAGCCTTCAGCACTGCAATCATACATATTATCATTGCTACATCATTACCCACTCCACAAGGAGTTTCCAAACTCAGTAAGATATTAACTTAACACTCTTAACTTACGTTTCCTCGCTATTAAATTTACTTTCACTAAAAGAGGATCTAGGTAACAAATCAATGCTAGCATAAAGCACGGAACTCACCCGCTCGGTCTCTAATAGGTGCACCTCCTCCTTGTTTACCAAATGGATTGTATTGCAACTAGAACAGAGAAACTAAATGACATTTCTGCAAAGGCAACAAACTATAACGCTCGTAATACAATTATAAAATGTTTACTAAAACAATTGCACTTGAATTCTGTCACTGAATTGCCAGCAACAAAATAACTTATTCATGAAAGCCATCACCGTCGCGATGGCCCAGTGGTTCCGTCTACAGCTTTGAGTGCAGAAGTTCTAAGTTCAATTCCCACTCAGAGTGATTTAAAAATTTGCCTGTTTCATTCATTTGTAAACTGAGCCATCAAGCTGGCCGCCAAACCAGCGGGTCATCCTTCCGGTGTCGGCAAATGGGGACCAGTTCATACTAGGGTCAAATTGTGGAAAAACAAGGAAGAGGAGTGGCGCCCCTCCCTGCCATCGGGTAGAAGCCATACGAAAAGGGTACCTCCGGGTTGCCCTCGACTGCGGTCGAATAATTTTATTTTGATTTTGAAAAAGACAGAAGGAAAGGTGACTGAACACTAGAAACTGTTCTTAAAGATAGTTCTAAGAGGAAGAAGACCCAAAGCAGAAGCGAATATGTATATGAAGGTATATAGTTATACAGACATGCTTCTTGATATACTTCATTTGTTTTTTCTTTCGTCTATTAGCTGCAGTCATTTGAATAAGTATGGAACTATCATCGCACCAAATACAATCGGCCAACTAACTGACTTAATGAAACTAAAGATTAACTTACTGTTTCTTGTTCAATTCTGATGTTATTTTCCTTTTCTCTAGACCTCCGATTTCTACTTGCTTGTGCAATTTTCTCTGTAAAATAGGTAAGGGAGAGCAAGAGATTATTGACAGAGAAGTTGTTAAAGGGGCTTATGTGATAAATACGACTAATTCTATTGGAAGAAAGCGAAACTATCCTGTAAAGAAGCCCACTAATTTCGTACTAGAGTAGTAGGACGTCTTATCAAGGTACCGCGGAACTTTCTCACTGCCAATGGAAATTGGTGTTGAAAAACCGATGGCTCACTCATAGAAGAATACAGACTGCATGCAGGCCTCTACGTGGATTCAAACCACAAGGTACCCTGGTGTTGGGTACACTCTGAGCAAAGAAACCAAAAAAGAAGGCCCAAGTGCGCTTTCAGTTAGTCGTTTTCGTGATCTTTCACAAAAACAATTAAGCAAGTAAAGTAGTCTTATGTGCGCTATGAATTGAGTTGTCGGTAAAGGCCCCTACCGTACACTACAATGTACAGTATTTCAGAAATAGGACAGTGTTTTCGTAAACCCACAGTCAGCTCTGCGAGGCGCGCCTTGGTATCCAAAGCCTGTTTACATCAAGGTCTATAGAGAAAGAAATGGACTTCTCACTTCACTTAGCCTGTTGTTAGGTCTGACCCTCACTAGAATATCGCGCAAGTTCTCATACTTGAAAAATATTCCAAATAAAGCTTTTTCATGTGATAGTAGTGTTGTTTCAAATGCGAATTTTACTGTTTTGAAGTACTTTGAACTCACTCGAGCCTTTTGAGATTTTTATGGGCGTGAACATGCCCCTCCCCTACTCCCCATGCGGTATTTTACGCGAGTAAAGTTGGCAACACTAGCTATGAATCAAGGCCGGCAAAACTCGTGCTCATAAGATATCCTTCACAACAGATCTTACCCTTTACGCCTTTACGGAAATCACGCTTATCTTTAAGACGCATGTAAACTGGGTATAGGAATAAAACACTAATATAAAAATTGTAGCTAATGACGGCTCTTTTGGGAAGTTGACGGTTCTCCCAGTCTTCGATGAAATGTGAACTAAAAACTGCAACTGCACATGGGTTCATCTGTTTAGACGTCCTGCAAGTCGCTTACCAGTAGCCTAAGTCGACAGTTCTTTTACCGTTCTAGTTCTAGATCTGTTCAGTTCAACGTTCCTCGCCATGTCACTTAGATTTATCGTAAACGAGTCGTTGTGAAGCCTCATTCGGTGATGAGCTAAAATGTGCACTAATAATTCCTGCTTCTGCATCAATTATGTACTGGATTGTGTCTCTAAGGCTTGAACACAAATTTCTGCTAGCTTGTCACGAAAATCTCATAATATGGGGCCACTATCGTCCTCAAAAGATACAAAAATTACAAGAGTTTAACCGTCATTAACTCAAATCTGGCTTTACTTGACTGACATAAGAGTGGCTAGCAAATTTTGCACCAAAATTCCTTCATCAAGCAATGCGATCGATTAATTGATGTTATTTGATTGCCCCGTTGGAGCGATGTATTAGACAGAGGTTCAACAGTAATAGAGACTTTTAAAAAGTTTAAAGGATAATAAAAGTATTTGACATAAGTAAACTACATCACAACCGAAATAAAAGCTTTTCGAGTAATGTACCTAATTCTGTTCTGTAGATTTCGGGATTTTCAACCTTTGAGTGTTCTCTCTGTAGTGAAAAAAACATAATGCTTGAGATGAAGAAAAGAATAAATTTTACATAAAGAAACAAGTTTTAAAGGTTTTTAACATTAACAATAACTTATGAAGTCGACACGAAGAAAAATGGGGTAATTGCTTCCTTATTTTCGATCAATCTATTCTTTACACGACAAGGCTGAGGAGGGGGATGGAAGGTCCTGAAAATTGGCAATTTATGTCAACCAACAAATGTAGCTTCCCTGTGTATTAAATACAAACAACTTCTTTATCTTTCCAAATGGCAATGACCACAATGTAACACTCTGATGTTCCAAAAAGCTCTTGGGCAATACAAACGTGGATAAATGCTACGATAAAACTAAACATTTTAGGCCCCAAAATAGAGCTATTCAAGATTTTGAACCAGGTGTTCTTTATAGGGTGATCATCATTAATAATAGCCCTCTAACTCTCTCAGGGATTATTTAAAGGGAGGGGGGCTTTACATGAGGTTGCAGTCAACTTTGTCTTATCCAAATTATCATAATTTGAGCTGTGAAAAATATCGACCATATTCTAAGGTTCTAAATAACTTGCAATGCATCGGAAACCTCTTTCTTCGCAGAGAATGTACCTCTACAGAGCAGTAATTTAAACCTGAAAGGCATCATAAGTTGACATCCATTGTTGGAAATGATAACGGGTTTCTTACTTTCACATTTCTTTTAGCAGTACATTCTGCCTATTCTTTAATATAAACGCTAGCGTAATCTGCAGCTCATTTGCACTAACTACTTATACTAGTTACCATAATTGCCGAAACCCGCCTTGAATTCGCTTATCACTACAGCGACACACTATTTTGAGAAGTCTCTGTCGTTTTTCCTAAGACATAAATGATTATGAATTTCGGTAATTACAGTTTTTTGCCTTTTCACTGAAGGCCTATTGGCCACTTATTTAATTAAAAAGGGATTAAGTAACTGTAAAACTGAAAATTTGTTTTCAAACATGAATGCCATACGTGGCCACGTAATCACAGCATTACCAAGTGTAGTTTTTCCGCCAACAAATGATGATTCTTTCCCTCTTTCTTCGTTTGTAGTTGTACCTCTGGATCTGACTTTAATGCTGCTTTCACCTTTCCAGAATCACTTCGATTTGGCGCCCCACCTCCTGGACGACCAAGCGGTAACAACTGATCCTAAGTAAATGGAAGACAAAGAATAATTACAGAAAACAGTTTCTACGCCATAGACTATATTGCTGGGAAAGAGCTACGCACGAGTGACTCGATGTGCAACTTTTTCTGCTATTTTCTTTGTGTTAAATATCTCACAAGTTAAGCAGTAACTTGTGATCCATTACTGATATTATGAGGAATATAAGTATTACTTCACTTTTAAGTAAGAGCCGCGAGAGTTGGTAATAAAATAGCATTAAAGACATGAGCCGTTCACAAACATTAGAGGCACACGTACAACTTTCGTGGTAGTAGGCTTCCGGGCTGTTGAAACTACTTAATTGTGAATAGTGGTGTGAAGAGTGGTGTGAAGAGTGGTGTGAAGAGTGGTGTGAAAAATGGTGTGAAGAGTGGTGTGAAGAGTGGTGTAAAGATCTAAAAGGTCTCATGGGCCACCCTTATGCGTGACGAAGAGAATAACACCGCTCATCCTTGCATCCTGTTACCACATAAGCACTTAATTTCAATGATTATATTGCGGCCTACCTACTCTTACTCGCAATAAAAACAGAATAAAAATCGACTGCCACTAACGTAGGCCATCCAGAGTCATTGAGGGTTCAGAGGGTAGGGGATTTTGTTTTTGATCATTTGATGTGTAATAACAATTGTTTGGTATATATTTAACTGATAGATATTTAATATTCGGTCGTTTCTCATGAGGGGGCGTGTACTCGTTAGTCGATCCGCCAAGTTTACAATTCCCATTGCACGTTTTGTAGTCGATGAATTTTATTTAGGTTGCTGTTACTGACACCTAGCCCAGGCTATGTTTGCGTAGTGTATATGAGAATGCACCAGGGCAAAGTACAGACTCTTTGAAGCTTTTTTGTTTAAATATTTTCTTACTCTGGCTATCATGCCTATTGATTTTGATAATTTATTTTCTACTTTCTGTATCTGTTTTTTCCAATCAAGAGTTTCGTCTAGCTTTACTCCGAGAAATTTGACGCACCTTTCTCTGCTTATTTCTTCCTGTTCAATTTTTAACATCGGAAGAGTTGTTCGTTGTCTTTTATTGTATTTGGAGAATAGGACATAATTTGTTTTTTCTATGTTCAAGGTCAGCTTGTTAGAATTGATCCATGTTGCAACGTTCTTTAGGTCATCATTACCCTACTTTATATAAGTGATCTATATCATTTGAAGAGAAGACGAGATTTGCGTCATCAGCAGACATTTTTGTGTCAAGGTTTGTGAGTCATCTTGGTAGATCATTTATCTATATGTTGAATATTAAAGGTCCTAAGATCGATCCTTGAGGAAGTCCACTAGTAACATCAAGGATATCCGTTTTTATCTTAATATAAATACAATATATATCCCAGTGGAGCATGTGGCCGTGTGATCTAGAAGCTTGCTTTGAAATCCACCGACCCGGGTTCGATTCCAGCGCTGGGAAGCTTTGACAACTTCTCTTTACCATAGTCACGGGGCCCACCCAGTCCATGTGAGCGAAATTGGGGAGTCGGGAACTCAAGAAGCCCGTCGGATGGATTGTACCTGTGTTTGGATAGCCCAGCCTTGTCACACTCTGTCACGCTGAACATGCTTGAAGAACACGTCAAAGGGTACAAGTGACTGTGGTCTACTCCACAGCCACTTTCACTCTAATTCACTGAGTAGGTTGCTCAGCTGATCGAACCGTTGAGATCGCGTATCGACGGGAGAATCCATCATATATCCCAGAAACGTAGTTACGAAAAATTCGTTTCCTGTTTGAATCTTAAGCAGTGGTGATTGATGTATAAGGCACTCAAGAATCATAAGAAGAAGACGAGGAAGAGCCGGAAGAGCAGAACGAAGAAAAATCATAACTATTGCAAGAAGGAATAATGATATTAGAAAAAATCAAGAAAAGATGATAAAGATTAGAAAGAATCAAGAAAAGGTTAGGAAGAAATGCGATTTATGACCAAGAAAAAATAATGAAAATACAGGGGGTAAAGGAAGGAGAAGCAACGGAAAGGGAGAAAGTAAGAATAGGTACATTAAGCTAAAGGTGTGAGAAGTGAGAGAAATTGACGACAAAGAAGAAGCAAACGAAGAAACTTTTAGAAGAGAAACTAAGAAGATAACCACGTTACTAATTCAAAGAGAGCATTGATTACTCACGCTATCCTGTATAAGGCGTCCAACTTCTCTTGTTCTGTTATTTTCATAAAGGCCTCCTCTCTGTAGACATAGAGTACAGACGCAGTACAATTTATTAAGAATATCATGTATGACGTTGCCTCTTAAATGTCAAAGCCTTTACTTAAAATACAACTAAAGCACTAGAGTCTCCTCCCATACATCACTTGAAACTTTCTCCAAGTCAGGGGCATTCCAAAATATGTGTAGTAAGGCAATATCACATACCTTTAGCTACACCAAACTCTAGTAGGACAAAGTGATCCTACAACCCCAAATCAACATAATTGAAATGACAATAATTTTTCATAAATCTATTCTAAGGCAAACCATTCACAACCGTTATTTGCTGAGACATATTTCCCCTACTTGTGTGCTCGATGAATAGTCTTTAACAGTATTTTAAACATTGATATATACTCTCCAGTAGTTGTTACTCGATTGGCACTGTTGACGATAATAAATTCTGTTGCTTATCGTGCACTTTAACCTTAGTATATATCAAACAATCCACTATCACCACAGAGATTAGATCAACGACGATAAAAGGAAATTCCCAGTGACAATTCGTGTTATATCACATCTAACAGAATAGCGTAAAATTAAAGACCAAATATCGAATATCATATCATAATGCTGCAGGGTAGAAATTAAGGTGGAAAAATCATTCTACAATATCCAGATAGAGCGACTCGAGCGCAAACTATCCAAGAGTATACTTTTAACTCTTAATCTGTTAGATTATTTACAATGTAATTCCCGAAAGAACTACGAATCACACGTAACGAACAATGTCTACAGTGCAACTAATTAATTAAAGAAAATGCACAATATTTAATACTAAGTACACGGAACTATACAAAAATATAAACTAATCAGCGTTTAGAATAATAGGAAAATTAATCATACTGCAAAGGTAGCACATGGTGACATTACTTACTCATAATCTTACGATTACACAAACGTAACAAGAAAACGAGGCTATTACGTAAATACACAATAGAAACGTGATAGTACCAAGGTGAATCACAGAAAACGCGGAAAATAAGTAGCAAGCGAAACTAGAATAATAATGAACCTACGAAATGAATGAACAGTACAACGATAATTATCAAAGAGGATAATAAAAGTCACATGTCTTCACAGTATACTGATGACCTTCTACTTACATTTGGTGCTCCACCTCCAGGCTTTCCCCATGGCTGGTAACTTCGCAGCATTTCCATGTCCTAAGAGCGAGAGAAAACAAACGCTGCTTACATGACGGTTCTGTTCTCCGAAACTTAACCACTTCATTTCCAGTGTTGCATTTACGTTTGACGTTTTCAATAATGTACGACCCACAATAAATTACTAACATGTCAACATATCAGCAATTCATGACATCATTAACTATTTGTGACAATTGTAAAATACCAAAGTTGATGAATATCAAAATATCCGAAAGATCTAGAATCCATGTCTATAAATCCACAGCCCCACGCAATAAATGTTGTAATGTTAACGATTTCACATATGTGAAAACTACTATCTAATCAATAATAAACTACCGCGAAGCAACTAACAGTACCCAGATTCTTTACTAACCAATCACTCTCCACTTCCTGTTTTATTTGTATTTTGATTGGTTGTAGTAGTTGGGTATAAGTTATTGTTTATTGGATGGTAATTGATTTGTGTGACAGATCTGTGAACCTGTCATAGATCTCAGTTGAATAGATTATAACTGAAGTATTTTACGGCTCCTTCTTGTGGATCATCTGAAAGCGCAGCAACCGAATTCCCCAGGGCTACCGCAAGTGGAGAAAGGGTGCTCATTACAATATCTTCATAAATGAGGAAATTAATTTATCAATCAACTAACAGACCACTTTGCCAAAAGAAAGAAGAGAGGTATTCTAGGCTAAGAGATGTTAATACGCCACTTTGTTATTCTTACATAGATTTATGTAGCTTATCGTTAAGCTTGGTAACACCTCCCCCTTTGGTGAAACCGGAATCTACCTAGCGCCAAAGGCGCGGAAACCTTCGAAAGAATATGGCCGGGGGGGGGGAGGGGGGCACTAGCTTAAGGTCCGAAAACGTATCTTTGCACTTCAAACGTAAGCACACAATTTACCGTATGTACGTGAGATACTCAAAATTATATATTCGTATATAATTTTTTATGTACCAACATTATTTTACACTCCTTTGACGTAGGAACGAGTAAATTTGTCGGAGGCTGGCTGTTCTTAATTTTTCTTCCGTTTTAAGGCTAAATTGGTTTTACTTATTTTTAGTACAGAAAATCTTTGAGAACACCTTATTTTGCAAATAATAAAACGCGGGGAAAGGATATGTTTATGTGCATCGTGATGTTTACCACTTTCGCCCTATCCGATGATGACGTTTCCGGTAGGGGATAGCATTTTCTTATATGTAAATCTTTTTCAGACCTCGGGGAGGCCAAATTCATCTTGTTCTTAGCTTTTCCTTTTTTGCTTTTTAGTTTGAAATTTTTTTTGGCAAAACCAGGCTGGTACCCTTACAAAATCGATTCTATGACAAATGCTTGTAAATACAAAACAGATATCTCTATCCTAAAGCGCAAAATAAAGAAATGATTACGTTACAAAGTGTCCGAAAGTCCTTCTTCATTAACTAGTCTTAAGGATGCATTCGAGTCGAGTTCATTTGTTGCGCATTAACTTAAGTTTAAAGTTGCTTGTTTCAGCTTCTTTGTTGGAGGGTCGCTACAATTCATTTTAAATCACCGTTAAAATATCAATCAAGACCGGTGTGCTTTAATATATATTATAAAAATCATTGGGGATACTGACATGATATGCTGCCGAACACGTCGACTAGTCCAGACAACTGAAATATCATATATGTAACTTCCTGTTTGCCTTAATCACTAGAACGTCAACTAATAAACGTCGGCACTCTATTGAAACCTGGACAATTAGAAGTTACATTTTTACTAAATTTCGGTGAAAATTGAACAAATCATGCATGACACTTGCCACATGAAAGGGGTGTCCATTCTTGGTATTATTTATTTTCTACACCTCTTCGCTTAGCAGCAGGGAGGTCTGAAATACAAGTCTTCAAAATGCTCTTTTTCAAACTAAACAACATTTTGGAACACGGGCGAGGAAAACTTACATATTTTATAGTAGGTACTTTTTGAACTTTCATGTGTATTCCTTGATTTTTTATATTCTGTAAAAACGTCATAAAAATGCAAAACGTTATAGAACTTATAATAGGGAGTCATACCACCATTGTTGCCCTAGTGGGTGAAAAGGTAGGGGTAGTTGCCCCCTATGCCCCTTGTTTCCCCAACTATGCCAGATCTACGCTATAAATCATAAACGTTCAAAAATATTGCTTGCGATGAACGATAAATTAGATATATAAATGACCATTTGGAGAATAAAAACTCAACTTAAAAGGTATTTCATTTTAAAAAATTAAATACCTGCATCTTGATATTGACTGCATTAATAAAGCTCATAGAAGTTCAGTATTTGAAAGCTTCTAACCTGCTCTCTCAACATTTCATGATACTAAGCATAGAAAATGCTTACCTTTCTCTTCTCCTGATTGCGTTCTGCAACTCTTTGTTGTTTCTCTCGGTTGCACCTTTCGATGTCTCTATCTAAATTGTAGAATGATGTAGTAATGAAGGTTTGTATATCACACAGCGCATATTATATGGGAAAAAAAATAGGTCAGTTCAACTCACAGGTGGAATCTGCTTTTGAAGCAGTAGAAAATAAAATCAAGTATGCTTCGAATCGGGCAGTGCAATGAATAAAAGATATCTGAACTATTTGGCTTAAGTTGGCCTTTGAACTAAGTTTTATCCCTGAATCATTAAAAGTCTTTACGAAAAAGTAGAACTTTAATACTCCCTGATACTTAGCAATGAACCGTTTTTGAAGCACACAAAACAAGTTGGATACGAACCACGACGATTATGTGATAAATGTACGACATTCATTTTATAATTTGGCAGGTTTCGATATTTTTGAGGCCTCGAATTGTCGTACAGATCCATTAAAATTAAACTGCGTCGTAAACACGAGAAAAATAGGGAAAGTTAAGCATACAGACTTTCACTTACAAAACAGTCAGTAAAATTAATGAGGATTAAGCAAGACAAACTTGTAGGTCTGGACCCTTTTGACCCCGGTTGGTTGCACCTACGACGTTGGAAGAGGCTACAAGAAGATAACGTCAATGGCTTCTAAAATTGTATGGACTTTCTTAACAAGAAACAACACACTGAGGAAAATTAGGCTCATCAAGAAAACGTAACATGACTACCGCAACATAGTTTACTAACACCTCACAACTGGTGACCCCTTATTTCTGCCAAAGGATAACTCGAAAACAGTTTATGACGTGTGGAAGCGGAGGGGTATGTAGAAAAAACATTGATCTCTAAAAACACCGGATGGAGCATCTTCCGTTTCAAAGCGAGGTCAGTTGTTGGACGCCATTTTAGTCACCGTCAAGCAAAGCTTCTAAACAATGTAACGTAATATGGCCGACCTTCCCTAATTAACTTTTCGGAACTAGTATTTGTGACTACACTTTTTCGTTGTTGGAAACAGTGGGATTGCTCCATCCAGTCTTTTTACGAGATCAGTAGGAAATAATGACTTCAAACGACTGAGAATGAGGAGAATGAAACACGTTTACTTATTCTTCTGACCTATTTCTAATCTTTGTGCTTCTATTTTTCGTATTTCGGCGGATCTGAAACAAAGAAACATACCAATGCATTGAGATCCAGACAACAAGGGCTCAGAAGATACAGAAATAGGATGTAATGACGTCGATCAACATTTTAAAATTTTTAAACATTTATTTGTTAATGCTGTTGGGTCTACGATATGAGATAACAAGTGAGACATTTGGGAACGAATGCAAATATCGTGCTATGACGCTACTAGGTTGCCAATTTCCTCTCATATCTTTTCATTTTCATATTAAATGTTTCCCTTCCTATGTGAGGGACATTGATATACTTATATGTAAATACACTGTTCGAGGTATGAAGACACGTAAGAAAAAACAGAGGAAACGACTATTTAAACTTGACTAGAGAGCACCAAGATTATTAGTTGACATTGCAAACATCAATGAATCCCACACTTTAAAACCATAACATATGGTTGGTACAGTCGAAATACCCTTCGTTCATCCAGTTCGTTCCTTAATGCGCAAGAGATTTGCATAGCTCTGCGGAGGTAAGCTAACAAAAGAAAACTGGCGTCCTATCAAACAACTACCAAAGTACACATGGCTCACAGCCTACATTGCATCAGATGATTCTGCAAGCAGTATTTCAAGACAATATTGAACTCATTGGTAACAGCCTATATATCCCCTCCCTGCACAATTACATAGGTAAACGTATAAGGCACCACGTGTAAATTACCAGAAAAAAACTCATGAACTTGAAATGTCACCGAGGATTGTGTACGTCTGTGCAATCAGTAGCTTAGTCTCAAAGAGTCCTCACAAAAATATTGAGAATGGCTTTATTTTCTAACCAAGTTCTGCTCCGTTTCCTGAAATACCATGTAGCTGTTTTCTGCTTTAGGATTGGAGGTCGATTTAATCGCCCAGTCACCCCACTCCTTCTGTCAAAAAACACTATATCGGCTATGGTACTAACTGGTTACTTGAATATCATGTGCTATACCTTGAGTAACAAAAAGTACAACATAAATGAGTGCAAACTCATTCAAAGAATACGATATAAATACATTATGTCACTTGTAACTACATAAACGTACGTTTTTTCTTCATTAAAAGAGTTAAAATGAGGTCTGTTGTTGATCATTGGAGAACTGTAATCGTCTATTCCATACAAGAGTCCTCCGGAAGGATAGGTGTCCGGG
>JAAAKL020002393.1:0-2500 GCA_010016065.2 Carybdea cf. marsupialis auct. non (Linnaeus, 1758) | reverse complement strand
GTCTGAGTATTATAATCATCACGTCAGTTCCTTACGTACTGTGACCTCGTCATGATTATCGCGAGTATCTATAATAAAACAGAAGAAAGAAAAATTGACTTCAAGTGCAAAAATATGATTACATTTACGGATAAGCATGTACATCCTACTCTATGGCATACACGAAGTTTACAAAAATTGAAGAAAAACGGCAAACACGAATACTTCGACTACTGGCTTAGATATAAAAAAACGGCAGTGGACAAGGGCAAGGAAGGGAAGTACAGCCTTTTTAATACTATAGGGAATGGAACACGGGGGGTATGGTGCCCCTAAATTTGTGGAAACTCGTAATAAGGGCAAAAACAATGGTTCATAAGTTGATCATAACCAGGTAAGTAATGCCTGAGATTCCCATATTCAGGTATTTAGCTAGAAACCAAAGTAAAACTGATAAATTCAAATTTATTGGAATCTCTCAAATCTTACACTTGGGCAGAGAAAGTTGTGCCCCTCTAAAGTGAAGTGCTTTTGTACGCCCAGGGCCTTTTCAAACTTATAGTTGGGTTCTTTCAATTTTTGTAACCAGAACGACCTCTGGACCTCAACTTATACTTTAGCCCCTCCTATCCTCAATAAATTCAGCCGCCTTAATGCGAACGTTGATAGAGAAACGCTAAAATTAGCCATTTTTACACCTCCTCCGGTATAATGCTTCTTATCGGACTAAGGTCGCACCCACTAGTACTTGGTAACAGCCCTTTTAAAGCATCCAACCCCCTCAAGCATCAACTATTCCTAAATTGCTCATATTGAACAAAGCTAACACACAAAGATGTTATACTCATTCTAATACTTCATCACTTCAGTTATCCCCTCCGTGCTAACTTAAAAGCTACTTTCATTCCTACCATACATCATCCAATCACTATTTTACAGCTATAAGATACTCGGAGGAGAGATACTTTTAATCAGTAATGGTGGGTTGAGATTCCAAAGTAATAGTACAGAAAGAATAATTGTCTCTTAAAATGCTGTGCCAAGAAACCGCTATTGGAAAGACCGCCTTAATTACTCCCAAACGTCATCGTAATGCTCTGTAAAGAAAACGATGATTACCCTCATCTACCTAACGTTGCATCATCTCATGAGTACCCCTGAGATGAAAGAGGACCACGTCTTGCGTGGTAGTTGTGTTCTCATACCAAGAGGCACCAGGATTCACCCGTCAAAATGCTTGTAATGCTCTGCTGGACCATTTCTGCACTAGGCCGGTCATGATAATCGTACTGCAACATATCTGTTATCAATTTCTTAACACTCTCAGGAACTCTAGGATCACTGAAAGAAACGCCTACTGATCTCCCGCATTTCGCTTGGACAAAACCAATGCCTCTCATCGACCCATCCACGGGCTTAAATGCTCCGTAGTATCTCTTCCCACCTGATGTGACAGCTTGCCTCTCCACGATGGCGTAGAAGATGATTCCAAGGGAAAAAATATCGGCCTTTTTCGTGTAATGGCGGTTGAATACTTCAGGAGCCATCCATGGAATCGATCCTGCATACGTTTGCATGTAAAATTGTATGTATGAAGTAATCCAATCATTGTTCTGGATTCCCAGTTCGCGAAAACCTGGCATCAATTTAGCCAAGCCAAAATCTGCAAGTTTGATAACTTGGTTCCCGTCCAATAGAACATTTTCTGGTTTTAAATCTCTGTGCATGATATTTTCACGGTGGAGGAATGCTATAGCACTGCTTAGCTGTTGGATCCAGTTGAGGTTACTGTCTATTCCCACCTGATCCAAAGCATCGTTTAGAGTTCCTCCACTACAGAACTCCAAGAGTAGGTAAAAATGTGGTTTCATTCTTGTTCCACCAATATCAAAGCAGAATAAATTGACAATATTTTCGTGTTTTACTTGCTGTAATGCTAAAATCTCACTCCTTGTACTTTCCAGGACATCCTCGGAAACTATCTCGATGTCCTTCACAGCATACACCTGTCCTCTACTGTGACGTACTCGAAAAACATTTCCGAATGCACCACTTCCTAGCCTTTTTTCGCATTTGTAGTTTTCTCCCTTGATAATAAAGGACGATGGATTTGGACGTAACGCCATTTCTGGTGTCTATGAAATTGTAACTGAAGTCGCAGCGAGGAAAGGAATCCTAGTATTTGTAAAGGATTACAGTTGCATCATTGATAGCGTGTTTCGATGAAAAGTGTAAAAGGGAATTACAGATTTCTTAGAAATTTCAAATATCCTCTTAGTTCCGCATTGGGGTTCCCTGCATGCAGTAATTAAATGTCATACGAGATTATATCCGGTGGTTGGACAATAAATCTTCCGTGACTGGCAATGGCAGTATAATCATATCTTAAGGTGGATTTCCACTTCAAGAATTTCGCGGAAAGTTGTTACGGAACAGACTTCACACATGCGTGATACGTGTTTTCTAGTCTGACCGAGGGAATTCTTTCCGTGTTGCTTTCCGAAATCAAAAGTTGAACTTG
>JAAAKL020002392.1:0-26288 GCA_010016065.2 Carybdea cf. marsupialis auct. non (Linnaeus, 1758) | reverse complement strand
TAGAGAGATGTAAAACTTTGAAAGCTAATATCTAGGTGTTGGGAAAGAGCAACACTCTCAATTTTGGCCATTGACGTTTTTTCTAATAGGGCAACATGAAAATCGAGTATTTTTCCCATAATTCAAAGATTTTTAAAAATCGTGACGTCATACTTTCCCTCCGCATACTCTCGAAGTGATGGAGCCACAGAACGTAATACGGCTCTCGAATTAAGAGCACTTGATTAAGTATTCTTAGGATATACCTAAAAGTAATCAAACAGCTATTTATAACAATCAGTTTAATTACCTTTGCATTTACTGCCATGAAGATTCCATCTTGTTTTGCCACTTTCCACGATGCAGATAGCACCACGCTCACCAGCCAAATAGTATCCTCGACTACATTTCAAAAGGCAAGTTGAGTTAAACTCCTCGACGCAAGGAAGGAGAACTGATCCGTACAGTGGTGGCTTGATTTTAGGACATGGCTTGGCTATTGATGGAAAAATAATGCGCTAATTACTTAATATATCACAATATTCAAAACCAGGCAAAACTGAAAGTTATTTTAAAGCTCTGATAATTCCGAGGACATATATCCAATGGTTCATTCCTTTTAGTACCAAAAAACCAATATTTTTTCATCATCATTTACTTGATTACATGTACAATTATGCCGTTAAATTCACCTAATATTGCCTGCTCTTAAAAGATAAAGGTGAGTTGGTCCTTATTAATAAGCTGATGGTTCAACGACTGGTTCTTACTTCTATTAGTAAATAGTGGATTTTAATCTTCAGCGCAGACTTGACTGATGTTACGCATATATTAACCTTCCCTGAATAATAGTAACAAAGCAATATAGAATTGATTATGCGTTTGACCGCGCTAGATCGTCTATATCTTTAACAAATGAGAACTTATTGGCATTATTATCATCATAACAAATTCCACTTTGCCAGTAGGCAACTATAAACATCGGCCTGGCTATCCGCGAACGACTACATCAATCACTTCTTTATACCAATCCAAACACACTTACGTTGACAAGAAGTTTTCTGTCCCGACCAAACAGCAGTTGGCAAACAGCGTCTTGTACTGGATCCAAACAGGTTGAAGCCTGCGTCACAATTAAAGTTACATGACTCGTCGGTTACGAATCCACTACATTTCATTTGTCCATTCTTTGGTGCAGCAATACTTTGACATGGTAAAGCTATCAAAACAAGACAAGTACAATAGTCAAATGATTCAAGTAGTCAAATGACGACTTAAGAAATACAGATAGTGACTATAATATTTCCTCCGAGGGAATATATCTTCCTCCACCTATCCCTTAAACATTCCATAATAGTTACTTGTTGCTGATACTGGGAATTAATCTGCATTAAATGCAAAGAAGGTACCACCTGACAACTTAAAATCACCATGTCTTACATCATACAATGCACATCACTGAAGGGCTGGCGACGATTTACTCCCCTACTGCTTCCCTCGTCGATCCCTATTTTATCCTAAACAATAGTCGTACCTATATGTGCGTTACAACAGATAATACATAACGTACTATTTTGCATCTCAATCTTGGTATTCTTCAAGGTTTGCCTTCTTCTCCAATATAATTTTATGACGTTTAGATACGGAGCGACCGACCACCTTCATAAAGATTTATTTTCGTTTGATAGAGAAATTTAAAATTCTTAGTTTTTATTACAAACGATTTTCTTATATTACAGTCAAAATAGAATGTACCAAGTTTGACGATTTTATAGGAGCGAACCGTTAAAAATGATGTAAAAGATACGCAAATATAAACACTCTATCTGACTCATCGTCTTTATTGTCTTTTAACTCGCCTGTCTCCTTGGCAATCTAATGACTAGTCAATTTCTGCAAAAAGGTTTAGAGTTCTTTCAAAGAACACCCGATACCCTGTTGTTATAGTCATGTGGTCAATTTTTGTAGGAAAATATGCTGATAATTTGTGAGATCTTTCATTATTGCTTTGTCAGTAGTCGCGTTGACTTTCAACTTTGTACGAACTTGGAAATTTTTTCCTTCATAAAATATTGACTAGTTCTTGTATCAAAGAGTGAAAATAGTATCTAAGTCCAAAATATTTGTCAATTGTAGTCATAATAAATTGTATCTCTATGGAACGTAAGGACAAACCTTTGCATTTTCTTCCATCACCCTCAAGTTTATATCCCGGGCGACAACTGCAGGTGTAGGATCCAACATTGTTGTGACAATTGTGCTGACAAGTGTTGCTCTTTTCTTTGCATTCGTCTATGTCTGAAATGACAAAGTCAATGAAAAACATCAAGCTGCGAGAAATTTACCAACGTGCCTACCATACGAATTTTAGCAATTTACCTCCCACTATTTTATAGCCTTGATTATGTCTACGACATAATAAATGCAAATGTAAGGAAATGATGCCAAAATAGTACCACTGAGACAGCAAGAATTGCCATTCCATATTGCAAGTAGAAATTTGCGAGTACAATCTGTGATCTATATAAAAATGGACTTTAATATCGGTTTCCTTCTTAATTATACACTTTCATTCCGTCCAAAATAATACAGTGCTTATAAACGAAACTTCTCCTTACCATCACATCCTCTCTTGTCTGTCGATAAACGGAATCCAACTTTGCACGTGCAATAGTACGACCCATCGGTATTGTGACAATTGTGAGCACAAGAATTCAATGTGGAGCTAGAGCATTCGTTTATGTCTGCAATGAAAGCAAAACAGAATTTCATAGTCCAGTAAATATTACACTATTAAGACTATCATTTCTTAAATAATTTAGTTGATTAACAAACAACAGGTTACTTCATATACACCGCGTACTTTTCAACGTACTGTATGCTTAGTATCGAGGCTCGTAAACTCTTTCACTATGAAAACTAAACTTTTCACAGCAACGCTACAATGCCATAATAGACATGCTGGAGCAAGTACTAAAAACATCTAAAGCCGGGACATTGTTTCCTACCGCATCGCACCTTGTCCATTTCATATAGCAAACTACCAGTTTACTTTATTTTACAGTTAAAGTGGAATTATTACGTACTCCAGCTAAAGTTTTTAACTGTAGAAAATATAGACCTAGTAAAAACGAAGGCCGACTTGTACGTGGGACACTTAGCATGTGGCAGAAATTGAAAAGGAGCTCGAATATTTCAAAATATTAGAGCCGTTGTCATAGTTTTCCAATGTTTTCTAAGTTTAAAAACCGTAATAAGCTAAGCCTTACCTTTGCATGTTTTCTTGTCGGCCTGCAACGCATACCCAGTCTTGCACTTACAAATATAACTACCACGTGTATTTTCGCAGATCCCGTGGCTCTTGTCACATGGAGACAGTCGCGTACATTCGTTGATGTCTAGAAAGAAGAAGAAACGCCCTTGTTCACCGCAGTAGTATCATGTGATGTGGATAACTATAACGAATGATGCACCCCAAAGGAAATTATGTTTCAGAAAACATTTCGTCCATCATTCACTTCTTCCAAGTCTATTGGAAATATTACCATAAGCACTTGCAGTAGAAGATAGTAATATAGTAATTGTGTTATAGCAAATAGTTATGTTATATAGTGTTTATGTAATTATAATAATATCTTTAATAGACCTGAAGAAGTCAGTTATAGACGAAAGGTTGTCTGAAACATAATTTCTGTTTTTTGCCCATTATTGTTTGTGGGTGTTTATTTATCAACTTATCAGAAGTAGATACGTATACCAACTGCTCTAAATGGAGACTAGTATTGGACAGACGAGAAATCGCAGGGGCACGATTCAATTGGCTAAGAATTGGAATGAAGCGAAACGGAAATAAACAATGATCCTACTTGTGCTGCATGTTAAGAAATGGCATTTGAAACCGAATAATGATTGGTCGCAACTTCATTGCTCACAGTAGTTGTACAAAATAACTATTTCAGAAATTGAGCAGTACTAGGCCAATAAAATTCGCATGCAGACATAAACTTTAGGGTAAACTAAGGCAGACGTTGTAAAACAATATGCAGATCGGCTTTTCGTTACAGACGATGATTTGAAATGTAGGAGAAATTTGATTCCAAAAGTTTCTCACTTGGTAGGAAGAACCGACCACGACTGAAAGTAAACCTATTGGAGGGAAGTAAAGCTTGAAAGCAAGGATCTCACTGTCTATCTTTGGGTAACGATCAAGCTTTCGGTCTTGGAACATCTGGCAGGGCATAGTTAGGCAAACTCTACCTTCAAAATACAAAACATATTAAGAAGTGCGGGACAAATATCGTAAGAAATACGCCCTCGTTTAAATGGTTCTCAAGAAACTAGTAGACATTCAGTCAACTGTACGGCACAATCTTAGACATGGTACTTAATCCTGTACAATTACAGGATAATGATGGCTTACGAAAATAAACCGTTTGCTTTTATTTCAAGCGTAAAAGCTTACATATGAAAACTGTGGTCTGATCCTGGTACAACGTCATTGAACACACGTCATCTTTCGCATATGAATGTTACATAATATAAGCACTACTTACCCAAACATGTCTTCTTATCGGAGCTCAATTCAAAACCAGTGTTACATGCACAGTAGTATGCACCAACTTGATTGATACATCTTTGACTGCAGCCACCATTGAGTGTTGAACATTCGTTTATATCTGGAGAATTGAAAAATAACATCGAACATGGATGACCGTTACATTGTGATATCTCTCACATACGATAACCGACATGATTGAATAGAAATTCAAAGAAATGACGTACCAAGCACTACATTACGAGAATCATCACTAATAAAGAACGATAGCTGGCCCAACAGAAGCTGCTGTTGTTGTGAAATTATGTTATAACGTACAAAGAGACGCTGTTTCTTGAAATCTCTCAAAAGTTGCGAATTATGTAGCAAGTAAAAAAAAGTTAGTCGAATTCTCGCCTCCTGAACCTACGTAATACTATATTTATTCCCCTTAAAAATGCTTACTTTACTCAGAATTTTTTTTTTCAACTTTTTAAATGTTTATATCAGCACGAAGTTGCAACGTTTACCTATAGAAGATCGATTACTTACCATTGCATCCTTTCCCGTCACTCGCAAGACGATATCCTGGGTTACATTCGCATTTGTAGCTGCCTGGGGTATTTCGACATTTGTGAGCACATCCATTGGTTGACTTGGAAGCACACTCATTGATATCTAAGATAGTAAAGCAATGTGATTAATTAAAAATACAGTATCGTTTTCACATATGACAACAAACCTCTTAAGACAATCTTTTTGACGAAATTTATATTCACGTCAAAAAGAAATATTATCATCGTACACAAGGTTAAAATGGCATCGACCAATAACAAAAACATAGATGCAAAACTTGAAAACTAATTAATGATACAGCAAAACATAGTTCTGTCTAGAGGCGGCACTAACGTAAAGGCTAATCTGTTCCTTACCTGTACAAGTCACACCACCAACCAGTTGGTACCCACTATTACATCTGCACTGGAAGCTACCTATATTGTTCGCACATGTGGCAATACAGCCTGGCGTCCCTGGAGCACATTTGCAGGGGGTCGTGTTGCACTCATTCACATCTATGAAAAGTAAAGAGGTTTCAATCAAGTTTATACACTCAGAGAAAACACAGCACAAGAAAAGTGGGGTTTGGAAGGTATTTAAATGAATCGGTGTGATTTGGAGATTAATTGGACGTGGACGGAGCAAACTATCACTTTATAAGCTGACGGTGAAATAAATTATATATTTCTAAATCACAAACCCTGCAAAAAATTTTAAATTTCAAAAAAAATATCCATTTCAATAGTCGAATACCCACCTGCATAAAATCTGAGGTGACGTATTTTCTTCCAGCTTAAAAGTAACTGATTCAATAAACAGAAGTCTTAATTATGACTGTGTTGCATGAGAGGAATTTGAGAAGGAACGGTTGAAGTTCCTTTATGTAATTATGCAATATGATCAAGTCTCCAAATACCAAGTTTTGAGTATTCATTTATATTTCAATTCGATCCAAAGCTGATCGGAGTAGCACCGATCTATGACGGTACTTGACTGCACACAGAATAAGATGTGCATTCGATTAAATTATCTTTCCAATTTGAAAATGGAATACTGTCATATGAAGTTGTTAGCTTACCTTCACACTTTGGATCCCTAGGGTTTGAGCTTGGGTGAACAAACCCCCGTTTGCATGAGCATGTGTATGAACCTGGAATGTTATTGCAAATTTGCTGGCATGGGTTCTTCAAGCACTCGTTAATATCTATAAAGGAATGAAATGTACTCACGTTTGAATGACGTGGTTAAGAAACACGCCTACAGTCATAAGTTGTTAATCTACGCATTTTAGACATGGCGCAAGGAGACCATAGCATTTAAGCCTACATGTCGGCATTGGACATAGGAGAGTCTTATGCAAAAGTCTATTTACAGAAATCATCACGGGAATAACTGCAGACAAATATTGCCAGTTGAACTATGAAGAACACCTTGAAAATGACATTTGTAGCTTCTTGGTGTCTAAGCTGCCGGGTAATAGTTAGCGTATTTACAGCAGAGGGAGGTGGATTAAGTTATCGTAGAGACGCTTGTGGCCATAGTTTGAGCTTGTATATGCCCATGCTTCCATTTCACATGCACTGTCTTGAATTACTTGATCAAGCTCTAATGAAAGCAAATTCAATATTGAGTGAAGTATTTGTTGTCTAGGTACTATATGAATGGAAGCTCGCAGTTGCTGTTAGTGTATGACCATAATATAGAAACAAGTGGACAAACTGTTAGATATATTGCTTCAGATCAACTTGTGTTCTGGACCATTCTGGAACAATACTTAGAAACATGTGGTTAAACTGTTAGATGTATTGCTCCAAACAACCCCGTGTTATGGAACATTTTGCATTTCAGTCGCCTCGTCCTAAACTGTTTGTACCACAAAGGGAGGCACGACAATCGTATCTAGTTATATATTCTTAAACACATGAAGTTACCTGTGTTTTACTATACAAGACTCGCCTAAGCATTGCAACTGTAACACTTATACATATAAAAATAGTACGTACCAGATTCGCACAATTTGCCTTGAAAACCAGCTCTGCATGAGCATACATTTGGTGAGACACAGTTTCCATTTTTACATCCCGGATTGCAGATAGCTGTCAAGAGCAAAAAAAAGAGGAGGCGATGAGAAATATCAGCTTGGGGGAATACTTAAAAGTTTCCCAGTTTGGTCATCAACCTCTAAGAACTTGTAGATAATTGGTTATCTATACGGGCCGGTTGTTGATACTCACCCCATACCCCGCAAATACACATATATGCACATTTGTGCAAACCTTGCCTATAACTTCTGTTAAACCCATCTGGAAAAGAGGCGACTTTAAATTGCGATCGTCATACTTGCCATAAAATAAACAACTACAAATCTTTATTTATAACTTAGTTGTGGAAAATTTAGTTAATCATTTTTCAAGTAACTTTTCGTTTTCTAAAGAAATTCATAAGAACCACGCACTCAAAGCATTTATCATACCTGTGTTACTGTAATGAAATTTGATTAATTTTTTTCTCAGATAATATAAGCTGATCGATTTAAAGTAGCTTTTCGGAAAGATTTAGTCGTACGTTTGGCTATTCTCAAGAATGCAAGGATTCGAGAGGTACATCTTTAACTTAATACTTCTTTTTTATTCATTTTATATCTTATATTTTTTTAATGATTGATATCCACTTTTTTGGGTATTACGCACATACGTGTGGATTCGTTATGTTAGATAGTTCATTCCAGTTTGCACGTTCCTTACTACTCTGGAATCAAATCAAGCGGATAAGCGGGCAAACGAACAAACGGATAAAGGGACAAGCGGACAAACGAACAAGCAGACAAACGAACAAGCAAACAAGTGGACAAACGAGAAAGCAGACACGCGGACAAACGGACAAGCAGACAAGCGGACAAACGAACAAGCGGACAAGAGGAAAAAATGAATATCCATATGTCCATATCCATAAATTGATTTCGTTTGCGGTATTTTAAACGAATCGAATTTGAGTTTGTTATGTTCAGATACGTAAATTCATCGTGCTTTCGTGCTTGCGTCTGAGTATAAGTTTGTGCCCTAGGTTCAGTGTGAAAGTGTTCTTACATTAGTTCCAAAATACGCGACAACTTTATTTCATAGTCAAGGATTTAACATCATTGATTCTGAATACCTCATTTTGACATGAATATGCTGTGCACGTAAATAAGCAGAAAATAAGAGAACTAACGTAACGTAATACCAAACTTGTAACACCTAAGAATTAACATCACTTGGTTATCTTATATTTGGAGGGTAAAACAAATAAAGAAGTTATGCTTACGGAAGTTGAGAGGTTCCTATTCAAATAAAATCTGACTGCGTAAAAAGCTAAAAGTGTCAAGTGTATTGGCGTTACCTTTAGTGCATTCGCTGCCAACGGGCGCCCATCCTGAGCAACAGAAGTAACTGTCCTTGTAGCGAACTACCAGTACGTTATTGTAGTAAGTCACAATTTTTGACCTGTGAGAGAATAAAAGAGAAAGGGAAAGTGTTACCTACAGATCTATGAGGAATATCTAATGACACATGCTGACTGCACATTATGTATTACAGACAATTTTATAAAGGTAAAATCAAGACCCAAACATACATTTTCAGATCCACCAATTTTTCCTTTATAAGGCCTCAATTTTGAGAATGTGATGACCTAGCAGTTATGTATATACCTTGGAAATGCCATGATGTAATTTTAATATCTACTCTTGAATGTATCTTTTTAATAAAAAAGCACTGCAGCAGTTTGAAAAAATATGTAGGCGATCCTACCTTTGCAAGCATCCAATTTCATTCGTAAAATGCCATTTAAAAGACACTACTGTTTTTAAAAAGGATGGGTTAACAAAAGTGATACAATTACTGCTGCCTTACAAAGTGTCAAATCGTAGGAAGTTTACACACCTATGTAGCACGTCCCAACTTCACAAACGCCACGTCACAATTTCAAATTGATGAATTTAGAACAAAGTGGCACGTAAGAAGTATTTACACGCAATGCCCAGGCTTTAATAAGATCATGAAACTAACAAACGAAATTATCGCCTGTTTCTAGTACCCTATTACTCCACTAAGAAAATTTCACTTCATATTTTGTAGAATGTTAATAAGGTAGGCCTTTCTCCTTAGCGGAAATGGAATAATTTTAACTTATGTCGAAGAGTACCCTTAAAAACAGGCTTGACTAAACTAATGTTACGCAAATTGGACTCAACGTAGAGGGTATACATGGATGTCTCACTCCTAGTAGTTAGATGAATAACATATTCCACCTTTGATTTTATGTAAATGACTTAGAAGCAAGGATGTCACGTTGTATCATTTCAAAGATGCTCCGATCCCATTTTGGAGTGACATACAAGAGCCACGTCGCTTATGCAGCTTGTCAGGAAACCTTGGTGTGAAAGATTCAATAAGTTCATATAGCTTCGTCAAGACGTGAAACTTGCCATTATTCCCATGGAATTATCACGTATACAACTGAAGGACACACTGTACAAAGGCAAACTGCCAGTAGCGAAACATTTTCAGAAATTGTAAATGTTCTGATGACACAGCGTTTGATGACATTGGTCCTGATGGGAACGAATCCTATGTTAGCACTTGTACATAAGATTAAACAAACATCATTACGACAGTAGTGCAAAGTGAACACATAAAAAGAAATCATGGCGAAATGAAGCCCAAAAAGTGTATAGTAAATAAACACATAAGAAGTTACTATTACAAAGACATATCAATGACGAATGAGTGCAATCAGGAATAACGTTGTGTATCATTTCCATCGCAGAACAGTGAAAGCAAGAGAGAGGAGAAAGAAAGGATAGTGCAATAAGATTTAAGGAGGAAATAAGATTAGGTTCAAATAGCAGAATAGTCTGTTAATCAAAATGATACAACAACTGAATGAAACCTCGAAACTCTGAAACCAGCGGGAAAGGAAACATAGGAAGAACAAAAGTTGCAATACATTAGTTTTAAATAGAAATTATTTAAAACTTGCAGAGAATAAGAAAGAAGGAGAAATCATACCAATAGATAAAAACAGAATGCAAATAATGAGAACATGGTTTCAGAGATGACCAATGACGCGCATGTTAAGTCGAGACATTGGATACCCTTATGTGTTCAGTTCTAATACATCCCGCATGGTGGCTCTTTCTTAATCAGGATCCAAAAGCAAAGAAAGATAACACTACCCACAAGCGTTTTTCTTCCCTTAACTTAATCTCAGTCCTGCTTTGTAACTTATTTCAAGTTACAGTCTTCTTATGTTTTCTTGGCTGATTGCACGCATTCTCTGTATCGCGGTACTCTCTTACCTGTATCTGGTGCATCTGCTAGTGCATATACCCCACTTTTTTTTGCAACATGTTCTATAATTGTCGTAACCTATTCTTGTAAGTCTTCTACTTTCATAAGCATTATATGAAAGCTTCCGATGGCAGACGTTTTTTCTAAAAAGAAATAAAATGCCTCAGGTTAATGGGAAGCCTTCTAGAATATGCAATCATCACCCTTACTCACCGATATCTTGTGCATCTGCTGGTACAGATGCCTAAAAATTTCTTGCAGCACGTCCTGTAATTGTCGTAACCAATTCTGGTCAGGCGTCTGCTTTCATAGGCATTGTATGATACCTTCCTGTGGCATACATTTCTCCTAGAAGAAGAGGGAATTTGCAGGTCAGGTCAGTCTCGCGCAAACTTCTTAAATCGCTAACACCTACAAAATGTGCTTGGCAGTGCGTCCATTTAAGGTGATAAGGGAACGGTCATCAATTTTGGCATTTTCACTTGCATAGCAACGTAAGGTTACATCAGTCAGCTATACTATGCCAAAGAGGTTCTCGGCTGCAATCGCAAAACAACATGCACCACAATGTGTGACCAATGAGACTTGAAGGGAGGCGGGGAGGGGGGAGGGAGTTATGTGCACGCAGTAGGAAGTAAACGCTAGCGCACGAGAGTGAGCGTGTAGCTGTGCACGTCTGCTGTCTATAAGGTCAAGAGATCAGTATGAGCCACAAATTCTACTATTTGAAGATTTTCAACTTAGTTGTAATTCGTAAAAATTTCGAGGGAAGAATTATTAACAATAACAGCAGTTGTTTGGTAATCAGTGGAGAAGGCTATCAGGGATTTTACAGTGACAATGATCAACCTTGGGGCAGGTTCTCGAGGCATTAGTCAACATTAATAAAGAAATTCAAATAATAAAAACTTGCATCATTTACCCATGCTACACAGTTAAATTCAGCAGTTGCTGATCATTAGAAGGTAACATATCAGATAAAAGATAAGAGCGAAAATCCAAGAACAGAAAGAGTCTAAAATCGAATACTATAGAGGTAAGACTATCAAAATATTATTGAAGAAAATATGCGGCTGTAAATTACGAGAGAGAACTCGGTAAGTAATGTGCGTTTCCTTGGATAGCATTCAAAAGAGGGGACATGCCGGGGGGGGGGGGGGGGAATTTCGTTTACAGTGGATTTAAGGTACGAAAACAACACTTCATGATTATTAGGCTCCATAAACAAAGTAGTTTAGTCTTGTGCGCGTGTTTTGAATGTCTAGACATGATTTAAAAAGGTTTACAACCTTGGTGTGTCAATATGCATGGTCATATTCATGCAATCTATCTTCCTGCAATAGATGGTTACATTAAAAACAAAGAACTGGAACGTACCGGATATTACCTGTTACATTTCTGTGGCATCGTCTTCAAGGGAGACCCGTATTTGGAAAATCAATAGCAGAGACACAAGCGCACTTATGACATTGATATTGATATTTGAAGTAAGAGGTAGGCATTACAAGTTTTCACTATTCTGTGCTGGGGTGACTACTTGATTGGGATCTCTTAATTTTGAAGGTAGTGGTTAAGGACTTAGGAATAAGGTATCAGACGGATATCCTTCTTGTAACATTAATGGCTTCCCAGAAATTAAAGTATGAACCTCGGCCACAGAAATCCAGTGATTTATCTAATGGAAGACGCTAAACAGGGCTGTGGCAATGATTGACAAAGTTAAATGGCGACGGAGGGGATGCCAAAGTCTAAATATTAAATTCTATCCAGAGGAATCGCGCATCTCTGGTCCCCTTAGTTGTTACTGCGCTGATAGATCAAGCTTCATTGAGCGTCACAGCCCGTCCAACAACTTTACTTCTGTGACACTTTCATGGGAACCATACGGTAACTACAAACAATTCCCTGGAGTCTACTTCTACCTATTAGCTAATCAAAGACGATCCCGCGCCTCAAAACGGGATACATAAATGAAGATCTTCAGCGCCAACAGCAAGCAAGATCAAACAAGCTGAACAAACCTCATAACGTATGTTGCAAAAGCACTAGGAAGTTTTTTAGGAAGTTTTCGTAAACTTATTGTAGCTCTTATCAAATAATGTCAATCATTCTATCACCATCTGTATCAATACGTCAATTTTGAGGTGGATCAGCTTCCCTGCAGGAGCTCGCAGCTAACCAGCCACATGTTCGATTGTAACCAAAAATGGTTCAAGACAAATTGTTTTGCTCCACTGAAAAACGTAAAAACTAGTTTGGTTCGTGGTAAGTGTATTTCTATTACCCTGCAAACTGTCTGCTGAACGGCCCCTGTTGACATCAAACTGCCCCGTCAAAACTCAATGTCGTTTCTTGCAAATACGAAATTGTATGTAAACTTTGTGAAACGAAACACTCTCTGTCAACAAATTAGTTTCACATGTTACACAAGTAAGATTTCAAACAACCTGATCAATATGATTTTGCGTCTCTTGTCGAAACAAGACCGTTTCAAGGTTTACTTATTAGTGGGTGTGGGAAATCGATTCAAGTTAGGTTATTTTGGGGCCTTGCTGTTGTTTATAGAGCTTTCAATCTTGGAGGCATCAACCCAAAAAGTGGCCAAAGATGCTAGGAAAGGAAAATTTTAAATCCACAGCACAACACAGTGGTTAAAATAAACTGGGGTTAAATGAAGGGTACCATGTGTATCAACCTATTTAAATGTTGATGTCTTCATCGAGCAAGACCACGGGCTGTCATTACAAGAATTTCCATAAAGAAAAGAAACTTAAACACGGGTTTTAACTGCTCTCTTAAATTGCCGTATGTAATGACTGAAATCTCTTGGAAGCCAAATATGATCAATTGTAGTTTTGACACCCACAATCAAAACAAGTAGATCGACTGTCATGGGTCACATACTTGGCTATGATGTGCAATGTAGTCTGTGTGCCTATAATACAGCAAGTATATAATAAATTTATCATATAACATCATTAATCCAAGAGCTAGTGTGATACTCGTAATTTTTATTAAAATTTATCATTTAAAGGTAAATTTGCATGCTATTATATAAAGAAGAATGTTTTTAAGCCTCTAGTTGTTGTAGCTATTATCCATTGACCCGAAACACATAGAGGCTTCTATTTTGTTCAAGAAATTTCTGCCCTTCTGCCTTTTGTTCAAGAAGGGTAGATTCCACTGTTTTGCTGAGGATATTTGCCATGACTTGCCCTCCCATAGCATCTTGAAGATACGTCGACATTCCATATCGTACACACGAAGAAAACTTAAGCAATGTGACGGTCTCCGTATCATTGTTCAAACGCAAGCGATTCCTTGCCATTGCTCACGAGGTCAACAGAGGTGGTGAATTTTCATAAAACAATGAGCTGTTGACTACGCTTTAACACAGGGAGAAAACTCTTTGTATACCTGACGAGTCATGAGGTCATAAAGAAGAAATAAGAGTCGAAATCGGAAGTCGGGGAAAGGTCACACGACTACGACAATAAAGCTTTTATAGATCATTTGATGAGCATAGTGAATTATCTTCGTATCTTCAAAGACAAAATTTTCCATGCTTTTATTGCTCGACCCATCTCTTATTCAACCTCTCCTACTAAGAAACTCATTTTTCTCCTATGTTATCGTTCCCTAGAGCAATCTCAAATAAATGATAACTAATTGCTTGGTTTTCTCTCCCCGGATTCGGGTCCATTTTGGGTTCTTACTAATGGAAAATTTGGCTTAGTTTGACGGTTGTCAGCGGATGTTTATATGCATCCATTCACTAAACAAGCAGATGATTGTTTCTATGTGATATGATGAATCAATCTCCTCTATTAAATATCAATGAATTCTTTAGACAATGGTAGGCCTATCTGCTGAACAGAAGTGTGCAAGCAATTACCCTTAAACCTTGGCATAATCCATAAAGGCTTTCTTCAAGAAAGAACAACTTCAAAAGAGACTAATACCAGGTCGCTGTTGGAACATTGCAATTTTTAAGAGTTTTGACATTTGCTTTCTTGATATTTGATGAACTATTACAGCCTCCCATCTTGCGGATAAACTCTTAAATTATATTCAGTATTGTGCCATATATTTCTATCTTTTATCTTCCACGGGAAACCAGTTTATGTTACAGTTAGAAACGGGGCAAACGCAAATTTTTGCATGAAAGGCACAAACACAACAGTATCTACTGGAAGGCTTCGCCCCATCTCTTCCCAGTTGACACTATAAAGACTAACATTTTCAAAGGACATAAATTGTTGTCTCAACTGCTCAGGGTACGCTGCAACTGCAAGCAAAACCGAATAAAAACTTAATTACCACAACTTGTTGCACGTCAAGATTCTCAGTATAAGCAAACACATACAACGGTGAGATAAAGTTTTTCGTTACTGTACTTATCGTTCATATCTCCTTAACAAATTCGCACATGCTATGAATAACGAGAAACGTAAGTGTTCTCCGATGGATTACGATCATGATGTAAAGAAATACACTTACCCGCCTGGCTTTAGGCCGTCGATGTGCACTGCTAGCACTGCAAAAAGTAGAGCTACAAACCCAAGGCTCAAACACCGATCCATTATTAGAGCAGCTGAATCGTTCTTCCAAGTTGACCGATGTTAATCCTTCTAACTCCAGAAGTTGCACTTAAATATCATATATAACTAGGGAATGCCCCTTCGTGTCGTCATCACACGGAAGTTTTACGACAATCAGTATTAATAAGGATTTCTCCAGTCAATGCGTATTGACTCAGGCTTACATGCAGTGATTGTCATGTCCTTGCAGTGATAAACATTTCGTCGTAGCTGTGTTTGCTAAGCATGCTTAACGACCAACAGGAAATGAAATTCGTCAAGCAAGGACGAATCGCTGACACACGGGGTGCTTTCAGCTGACAGCTTACAGCGTACTTGTTCAAATAAGAAGAAAGATATCCTTAATTTCAGAGAACTTCCGGTTTATAATATCCATCGAAACATGGGGATGTCCTCGGTAGCAATAGTGCAATCTGTGGTTGACAAAAGTAGTCAAAACAGACGTCATGCCGATTGTGAAATCAAAACTGGGTTTGAGTGAGCAGAAATAGAAAAAAATTGTATGTATCTTCATTCAATTGTATTCTACGCGTGGTTATGCGCACGCATGTGGTTTGTAACCTCTTATGCAATGATGGTTAACACAAGAAATTAACACTTGTTTTATCTTCCGGAAGTGTCCCGATACGTTGTGGGTCACAGGTAGGTGCCACGCCCTTAAAATGATCTTTAATAGAAACAATGCAGGGTAGACGAGTAGGTTTCGAGCGAAATCATAAAAACGTGTTGAAAATCGGATGATTTACAAAAGACCAGGCATTATAGAAAGATTTAGTACTAATATCCGACAACGTAAGCAATAACATAATCCCGCAATCGTTACTAAGATGACATGATTTAATATCTGATGCTCTTAGATGCCTAATAAATGGGTTCGCCTGCTCATCAATGCTTCGATTTCCTGAAAACTCATTGCTGACTGTCTCGGTATTACAACATCAATATATTAAGACTTGAGGGCTATTTATTTATAATGCTAATTACGTTTATCGTTTATTAACAAAAGTGTACACCCTCTAAATAACGATCCCTACTTTATTGACTGCAAAGAAAACACCCACCCTCCTCTCTTCCCTCCCCGAGTTTAACAGGCATCTAGAAATATGTTTTACCAAATTTAAAAATCTACTGAAGACCTGAGAAATGCTTTACAAAGTCGCAAACAACTTTTGAAAGTTTTACCTATAATTTATACAATCTTATATGGATGAGGACAGAAGTTAAAGTAGAGTCCTTTGATAGCGAGTACAGGAACTACGATCTCTTAGGAATTTAACATCTAAATGAGAGCTGTTTATATACATACAAATAATATCATGTCTTGGAGCCTCCTGCTCCATCCGCCCTTCTTACCCCAAGTCAAAATCCAGAGAGGGTTAAGCTTAGAGATATTGAGTTAATATTTTTAGTAGTACTTCCCTTAGGTCCCTTTCTCCTTTATGCAACTAAGAATATATCATGTGCCAAATGAAGTATCTGATTCAGGGGGGAAGGGGCTAGAGCCTCTCATACTCCTATTAAACTGCAGCTGTTAGTGGACATGGATGAAATATCCTAGCAATCTAAACAATAGTATATGGACCTTTAGGATTTTGGACCTGTTCTGGTTCCATATTTAGGTTCCTTAAAACCTAAACCGTAATTTTATTAGTTGCAATTTCTAAGACTCTCCTTTGTGGCTTTTAACAGGCATCAGTTACGCCCAAGTTATATTAGTTGCCGCCTAACATCTTGTAGTCACCTTTTTGCTAGGGATATTCAGTTCGATGTTCCTTGTAAAGTTACTTTAAACGTGGATAAATATTTAATCATCACCCTTCCAACCAAAAACGACTAATTAAGCTTGGCTTGTCCAAAGCCTGTACACTCAGAAGTTTCAAACACTTCTAATACAACCTTAGAAACTCATATTTTTTACACAAAATCTACTACTTCTTCTAAGCCGCCTGTTACTCCATCTTTTATTTCGCCTACAGTTGCAACTATTTGCTCTGACCAAATATTCACATTGGCAGGATCCGAGATTATCAAACTCACAATGAAAGTTCCATAATCTCTGGCAGAATCCAAATTTATCGCTGACGTATTCGTTATCTCCAATAATTCGATAGTTCTTAGCTGCAGTTTTATTATCAAAGTTACCTTTCTACCCTCTCAGTTGTATTCAGGGACGTTGGAAGCTTCTCAGGGACGTAGGAAGTTTCTCGGGGACGCAGGAAGGCACTTTTTCACTTATAGAACACTTTACTACTTGTTAGATTAATTAATATTGTGATATATTGCTTATATTGCTTATATTGCTTATTGCAAAATCTTGGGGAGCACTTGCCCCCAGTGCCCCCCGGTTCCTATGTCCCTGGTTGTATTCACTTTGTATAAAGCTCATTATTGTTATAGCCTGCTTAACTGATTCTGTTTAGAGGAGTATGTGTACAACTTTGGTAGGGATACTCGATATTCAGTTTCTGTTATATTCTACGATTGTCTCTTTCTCATTTGATGAGTATTATGTAGTGCAGTGATTCCTAACCTTTTCTGGGTTGCCCCCCCCCCCTCAGATACCAAACAGCACCATCATCGCCCCCTTTCTATGACAATAGAGACAATACACCAAATTTTGAACTATTTCCTGATTTCGGGTGTAATTTTAGTCAGGTATAGGCGTAAGTCAATCGCCCCCTCCAAAGACACTTTCGCCCCCCAAGGGGGCGATATCGCCTACGTTTAGTAACACTCATGTAGTGCATTGTATTCAAACCACATCCTGTGCCTCAATTAGTATTCTACTCACAGGAAACGAATACTGTTGTTAAAATTTGAATAAAATCAAGGCGTGTAGAAATCTGTCGAAGAAAGAAGTTAGGAAAAATTATAATAGGGGAGAATTTCAAGCATCATCTTTTGTGGTTTACCTGAAAGTAAGAGGCTCGGTGAGATCGTTTAATGATTATATTTTGTGTTAAAGTGGAGGTATCAATCATACTTCACTTTACAAGCCTACAAATCTTTATCGCGGATATCTTTATTTCAATCCTAGTCATGTGCCTTCCTCCTGAAACATGGCTCTTCAAGAATCTGGCAGTTTATTCATTCCTGTTTAAATAGCATTAAAAGAGCAGGGTAGGTCCTTGGACGGAGATGAAGGGGGTACAGTACCCCTGAAATGTCTGAAAAGTCGACATTCAGGATACAAAACCGACCAATCAATGTCTGCAATGCTGAAATTCAGTTATTTTGCTGGAGAATCTAACTTTTCCCGAAAATTTTATATTCGGATTCGGGTAGAAAATAGTGTGCCCCGAAGAGTTTTGGTCCAGTAGGTTGATAGTAAGGATGGTGTGCAAAGTTAAATCTTGTACCGAATTGAGTGTGTCATCTTGGTTTCCCATCATGTTTCTTTTACAGGATATCAACCTAAGACTCTGAGAAAAAAGTACTCGATGACGTAAAACAGTTTCAAAATAGTCACGAAGAGTTGACATATTCGTATTTGTGGATAAAGCTCACTAACATCAAGCAGTGGTCAGCGGTGGACACTTAGTAGGAGAAAGTTGCCTTAAAAAAAGTTTTTGAAAAATGAAACCAAATTTTGCCTTAAATCAAAACAAACGAATTTCAGTGATACAAATTCCATTGAATCGTCAATATCAATGGCAATTGCACATTTCGTTCTTCGTTGAGTGAAGCAGTGGTCTTTCCTTGTGGAGCAGATCAGGATGTTATCTTCGTCTCCCCAGTGGCGGTTTTGAAGGGTGCGGGGCCCTGAGTCGAAAAAGTTTGCGGGCCCCTATGACGTCATACATTGGAAGGACGTTCAGGTCTACATGATCATACAGCGGAAGTTCCGGAGCATTTTATTCCTTCCAGTGGATAAAGTTTTGAGTTTTCACTTACTTCCATAAGATTAATATGGGCAGTTAGATAATTTTTTTCTTGGCATTGAGCCGCAGGGCCTCCTACAGGTGTGGGGCCTCGGGTCACAGCCCTGTCAGCCTCCCCCTAAAACAACCACTGCGTCTCCCCCACATCTTCACAGTGCTCTTAGGACTGGGGTGGTGATGCAATTTCACATATCTCCCTCTCTGAAAAAACCCTTACGAACAATAGCAGCATTAAATTTTGATAGATAAATACTGTCAAAGAATTGGAGCAAGCTACTATTGAAGGATATTGTTAACCGTGTGGATCCTCAATCATAGACTATACTATGTAGAGGAAAGAAATTTTTTGCGAATTCAGTGGATTTGCCGATATTCGCCAAATTTTATTCCACCAAACGTATTTCCCGTCTAATCCAGTTTATTTGATGAAGCCCTTAATTAATCCTCACCAAAATCAGTTTTAATCTCTCATTTTTTTTCTGAAAATCAAGTCGTTTGTTAGGTAGGAGCGGCTTAGCCTTTTCTGGAAGATTTCATAATGTCATATAGCCCCACCTGGAAAAGCAATGCAAAAAGGTTTTCCTTTAAAAACATTTGTTAAGTTTAGGAGTTGCGAACTATTTATGTACAAATGTTCTTTACATTTATTCGGCAGCCATCTTTGATACCCTCCTTCTGACTCCCTGTATTTGTTTTGACTTGAACGCTATTAAATGGTCATTTAGGCCTAGCCTCCGCCAAATATTTCGGTTCCAAAATTACCCCCCTGCTCAAAGGAGGCCAGCTACGGGGTTACCAACAATCCTCCAAAATGAATACAAACTACGGAGACAGGCTAACTTTCCTCACTGTTTATTAAAGGGAAGTATTAGGGAAAAGGGCGGCTGAATATGGTCGTTTCGCTAACGTTTCCCGTACGAAAATTCTGGCTAAATTTAGCCTGCTTTCGCAGTACTATATTCAGCCCTCTGCCAAGGGTGTTTTTAAGCCATCCAACAAGGATAATTCCCCTAAAAGGTGATCTGTTCTCTCGTCAACGAAAACTGATTCCGCTAAATTGTGCTTGATTTGGAGAATCCATCAATTGACCTCAATTTGTTGCCATTAGGTAGTTCATTGTCCCATAACTATAAAATGCTGCTGCTATGATTGGAAATAGTAATATACTGGTTTGTTCCTAGCTACCCCCACAAGTATTTGTGTGAAAGTAAGATACACATTTGTCATGGTCTTAGGTTTAGTATTACCTTAAAGTCTTCATATTACATCTTAACCGACCCAACATCAGGTCATTTATTCGCGGTTTCAGTGCTCTTGGGTGCGGCGAGTCAAACCGAAGGAACTTATGTTTTGTGGCTAGCTGAGGAATGCCATGATACACTTCCGTGTTACGAGTTACGAGCAAAAGCAATTTATGACGTACCATGAATGACGTCAAGTACTACTTTGATTCGAGGCTTTCCAAACTGGACATAG
The DNA here is from genome assembly GCA_010016065.2 of Carybdea cf. marsupialis auct. non (Linnaeus, 1758). NCBI lineage: Eukaryota > Metazoa > Cnidaria > Cubozoa > Carybdeida > Carybdeidae > Carybdea > Carybdea cf. marsupialis auct. non (Linnaeus, 1758). Next base: position 5,929 of record JAAAKL020002392.1, on the reverse strand, counting down.
GGAATCACCATTACATCAATTCGAGATTGTACGGATGACTGGGCGATGGCTTAGATGTCTCAGTTGGAAAATAAAGCATGTTGTCAAGCAAAACCAGGTGAACTACGTTACAATAACAGCGAATATATCTTCCTAACGCTTCGAAACGCCAGATATTGCTTCCAAGCACAATGGCTGATACAACAAAAGATCATCAATACTTTCTACCTCTCATGGAAGTCCTGTGAATAAGAAAATGTCTTATTATTATATTATATTATTATTATATTATTATTATATCTTGTGAGATATTCTTTATTATGTACTGTGAGGACTTGGTTAAGAGATGATACGATGTCGAATAAAACATTTGGTATTCTGGTAAAGAAAACAGTCAAAGCCTTATACTGGCCAGACAAGGGAGGGGAGCAGCGACAACCATTTGCAGTTGGCCTGTGTACTTTTAAAGAAGAATTATCTGTCCTTAACCTCTTCCTGATGGAGCGTTTTCTTCCATCTAATAGTAATAATAAAAGTGGATTTCTTCAAATACGTTTCTCGTAATTCTTTCAAATATCAAAAGGTTTAGACTACACTCAAACATATAACCTACAAGTCTCTTATTTTAGCAGTGGCGGAGCAAGTGGGGTGGGGTGGCGTAGCAAGTGGGGTGGGTGGCCCTTTGCAATTGAGCCAAGGCCCTGCAGCATACTTGCGTTGAAAATTTTCCAAATAAATATATGTTTCTGCGGTAAATCCTTTGGCTTTCAGCAGCCAGTTTATACGCTTTTATACGTGTTTAGAATGGTTTTATAAAGGGACTGTCTCAACTTTGTAATTTACATCATCATCCAAAGTCACACCTTGCACCTCGAAACTTTGAGTCCGTGCCACTGTATAGAGGAAACTGCATTTCAAAGAATAAAGAAGTTGGGCTAAGACGGACTTAAAGAGTTTCAACGACTGTATAACATTGTGTTACGACTGTAAAATTATGGAAAAAGAGAGTAAAGCATTTGCATATTTTATCTTTGGATGGGAAAAGCATTTTTTTACGTCCGTCTGCGTATTACTTAACTTCGAATCAAGATAACACATAGGGCCTACTAGCAAGCGAATACAGAGGAAATTACAAGGCTCAGTTTTGTTCCGGAACTCACGAATTCTCATTACTGGGCCTTATTCGTTTCTTCACAACATTGGGTATACGTATGTGGCAAAGATCATTGTCTAATCAGTTTGATCAGTTAATAGTAATGCAAAAGACGTCATCTTCAAAAACGTTTGAGAAAGGGATAAATGCTTGGCAACGACATCAAGTTTGAATCATCCACGGCACCAACCTTACTGGAAGAACTGAAAGATAACTAGAAGAACATAGTGGTAAATGAAGCGTCTGGGCCTTGAAGTTTCAGACAGTTACTGTTTTGGAAGCATTTCGAGCGCAATGCCCTCAAAACGCACTCAAATTACCTGATTTTCCCTACCTAATGGAAGAAGAGGTATATTACATCTATCGAGAGCGGTTACCCTCAGTGGTTACCCTCAGCTTGGCTACCCTCAGCTCCTGCCTTGACATACTCAAGACAGAAGTAATTCAAGTTGAGAAAGAGCGATATGATAATGATGCTGGCCCGATGTTAAGACTGCTCTTTCATACTTCAGTCTTTTACTCTAGCAATCCTTCTATGATCAAGTCATATGGTGTAGAGAGGCTGGTCTTCACATATGCGTAGAACTGAGCGCTCATGTCCATCACTGACGGACTTTGAGCTAGTATTATGAGTAAAAAATACGGGTATACTACCATCGGGTTCAGTCAGCTCCGTTGAAAAGGCATACTCCAGTACTGCGTAGGTCACTGGTAGCAATTCTTTATTGCTGTCTCAAAAAAAAGCAATGCTCACTGGCGAATTTCACGCATGTGTTAATCTACAAAACCTATGGAACTCAAAATATCTCAAAATCGATAATTCAGGACCACAGTTCAATGGCAGTGCATCTGTATTGCGATAAAAAAATCGACGTGCAATTCACCACGGTTCAATGAATTTTTATCGTTAAGAGCCCAAATTATTGCTATAAACATCACGGTCTCTGGCAGTGTAGCACCTAGCAACATAAAGTCGTAGCGCAGTAAAACATCTGAAAGTCTCGAAGAATTGACGTCTTCAGTTGACTTCAATAGGTTATGTCTAACTTACAGGTAAACCTCAACCATCAATCCACTTGTTTTACAAGGGAGCTATGTCCTGACGTAAATCAATCCACTAATTTTTAAATGAGCTATTGGAATGACCTTAATTTGCTGATTTTTTTTAGTTTATCTTCAATTTTATTCCACGAATATTCATAATCATATCTTTTGTAAGAATAGAAAATAGCAGAAGTCATATTCAGAATTCCTGCATCGCAGGAACTTGTGATGTTATAGGGCTCTTGTTGGAAAAAGTATTCACGCGTTGATCGGCTGCTCGATATTCTCTACTCACTACCTTGCCAGCTCATCACGATGAGTAATCATTGTAAAACCAAAGTTGAATAAAAAGATTTGTTTTCGCTTGCTCATAACACTGTCGTTTAATTCTAACTACGCGTGACTGTCTTAATTTGATTTTCGTTCTTGAGTTAAAAAAAGTGAGAGCATTATAGCGAAAATATTACATGAAAGTAACTATGAGAAGAAGAAGTCAAAAAGTGATGAACTTTAGCGACAAACATACATTTTGTGTTATTTATACTTACATTTGTATTGAACTGAAGTTGCTTAATAATTCTGTGAGTTCAATTGCTTATAGAAAAAGATAGCAGTGTACTGCGGCATTTTAAAACGATGTCGCTTATTATAAACCTCCCTCGCCTCGTCACCCGCCACTGCTCCCATACCTGCATTTATAGAAACGATTTTATGACTTCGACAGATTTCCCTTCAAGGATTCACCTTTCCTAAGACTGTTGAAACGAAAAACCAACATTAAACTGTAAATTAGTCGATGGAAAGCGTAGGAAAGGTACGCCAAAAAATACCAGTGTGAAGTGTGACTAGTATGACATACTATCCCAAGATATGAACGATACAAACAGTGCTCTTTGACATTCATTTCTGTTCTTCACTATTTAATAATCAGAAGTGTTGTGACAGAAGAGCGTATACCAAGATTAAGTACGAAAGCATGGCCGTAACACTATTCAGATTCGGGAAGTGGGGTATATATTTTCCCAGACATATCATGAATGACTTTTCCAATCTTTTTTCAAACCTGTCAACTTTTCCTCGAATTCATTTAGAAGTATTTCAGCAAAAATGGAAGAAAAATTCAAAACGTTACTGATGATGACGTCACAATTACCCATTGCGAGTATCACCCACAAACCATCATGATTTGCTTACACATGAAAACACTTCAAATAAACTTGTTTTTCTTGCAAAAATCGGCAAAATTTTAATTGCAATATCTACTAGCAATCACTCCTATGCAGTATCGTTTAAAGATAAAAATTAAGCTTCTTTAAGGTTTTGTGCACTTTTCCAGATACCCCCACCGCCTCATTCAGAGACGGAATCCCACCACCACCTTTTCCACAGGGTTAGGTCTAGGTTAAGGGTTAGGGTGGGGTAATCTGGAAAAGGTGGTGGGGTTGCTCTTTTTCAGTTCAGTTTTGAACAATAGTGTTGGGGTATCTGGAAAAGTACCACATTTTGCTAGTCAAAGCAATGGATTTTCGAATATTTAGGTATTTATCGAATTCCGGCTACGATGTGACGTCATCATCTCTAATTTCAAAAATAAACTTACGTTCGTTCATCTAAAAGATAATTTAACATCCCTGCTAATTTTAATACTTAATTAAATTATATCCCTAGAGTTATTAGTATCCAAACAACCACACGCTTACTAGCGACGGAGTATTTGATGGATCGATGTGAAGAATTCTCCTACTGTTGAAGATTTTAAGACACCAATTAAAAAACAACATATTAAATAAAATGTAAATAACAAAAAGATTTTATAATGCAGGTTTTTAATATGCTGCCAATCCATCTTTGATTGGATGTCCACCTCACCTTGATATTCGACTCTTCCTCACCATTAGGTGGGGCAAAATACCCAGAATGCTTACGCACTGACATTCAGTATAACTTGAACACTATGAAGCATGATGGAACGCGAGACAATATGGAATTTAGTAAACAATAAAATTGAATGTTCAGCATGCTGTTCAGCATACATCAGGTTGAAAACTAATGACAATAAAGTAGCACATGGATATACATATGCTCAAAGCATCGTGGCTTTGATTATTTATTTTAGTACAGTAAAAAGTGATCTCAGAAACATACTAAATTCTTAAAACTGTATTAACAGAGGTTTAGTTGACGTGCATATAAGCCCTGATTGACAGTGTGACCTTTAGTACAATTTTAATGGCTGATTGTGACGTAATACTGGCGTTTTCTCCTTCTTCTCGACAACATTGACCTGAGGACTCGGTAAATTATCTCTCTAAACAAAGTCTAAAATTGTCATGTTTTTGTTTTACATCAGTATTTTTTTAATCATAGCGTGCCATACAACACTTGAAACTACAAAGATGCATGCAGAAAAACACGTCCTCTATTCAGCAGTGCTGTGATACGCAAACAACGATGGAGCGATGCCTCCTTTTCCCCTGATTGTCTTGAAACGTGTCGTCTCCTGTCTTGCCGAAAATTGTGCTGTTTACGTCAACACGTGAGATGTGAGAATTTTATGTCCAGGCTCCAGGGTTTACTTTGCAGTCTCTGACCCGTGTAATGTCTGGCAGGTTGTATACCAGACCCCTCCCTGTTTAAGAGTTCATTGTAAAATAAGATTGTAGGCGTTGGCTAGAGGGAGTTGGTTAGAGTTGATAGAGGATTAAGACGAAAGTGAGTTGTAAAAGAAATTGTTAGTTAATTGTAGAGATTTGCGTATTTCAAATATAGTGCAAAAGAAATGTGACTAACGGCAACTTGAGAGTCATTATTTGGAGCCTTTGCTTGTTGTTGTACCGCGCGAACATTACAACCCGGAACGCCCTGATTACTAGCAGAACCGACATTGAAACTATCCTACAAAAACGGTAAAATAATTCAACTCCCCAACGAAAACAAACTATAAAATAGGTACTTGAAGCATCCATGAGGAATACTTGCCAATTACGACAACCAGCCCATGCACAAGGCCCACGGCCCAGGATACACGTTTGGCGTCATATAATCACAGCCTTCAAAAAAATGTTCAGGCCCGTCCTCACTCAAATATACTTTATAAACAACTAAATCTATTGCTTACACGGTGTCTTTCTTATGAGAGATTGTTTAGGGCTTCATACCCTGATACATTGTAACGAAATCTCCAGGTATTCCACGTGTCGTAGTTCTTATGTAAAGTATGACACCGTAATCCCTTTCTATCATAAGCCACAAATTGCCAGCTTAGCGTTACTGCTTCAAAATTGCAGCTCAGAATGAGGGCTGAAACGCCCAGCACGGACATGATATAGGATTTAATATAGAAAATTACTAGAGAGTATATTAGATTTCACATGTCGGCTATTGTAAAACAAGTTCAGGTCTGCGATTTTTAAACGTTGATGTTATAGAATATAAATGTTGCAATAAAAGAGACAGGACACTTTTGCGATTACAATATTTTATTCGCCTGACATTCCCTTGGAGTACAAATATAGGGGGCATACTTTCTGACCAGCTGTGCCTTGGAAAGAATCATCTGAAATTGGTACGACGTAACTAACACTACCTTCTCTTTGAACCAATCAATATCCGCTAAAGTTATGAGATTGTCGATTGCGAAAGAAACCAACAGAACATCCATAAAGCTATACATCTGAAATTATTAGTGCTACAAAGCTTAAATATTGCCAAAAACAAGGCCTTTTTCATGTTACCGAAGTACTTTTCGAAAGA
>JAAAKL020002391.1:0-26292 GCA_010016065.2 Carybdea cf. marsupialis auct. non (Linnaeus, 1758) | reverse complement strand
TGTGGTACTGTCTTCAATGAAATGTCAGGTAGATCCTTTCCATGGCATGCGAACATTTTGTATTATACTGTGTCGTAAATACTGTATAAAAATTTGTATTAACGTACTGTGAACTGTGAAAATGGATAATATTGATGGAATAAAATGATGAAAAAGAAGAACATTATTCTTATTGACTTTTGATTCTCATGCAATAGTTTTGAGCCGCAATAAAGTTGACAATTTCTAATTTAACATCAAGCGAGAATTTACAGGAAACCGTGCTTGCGCTTTCTATCCTTGTGAACTGTGAAAAAGGATAATATTGATGGAATAACAGATTGAAAAAAATTTTTTGAGCCGCGATAAAGTTAACAATTTCAAATTTAACATCCAGCGAGAATCTATAAGAAACAGTGTTTGCGCTTTCTATCCCAAGGAAAGCTTCCTCTGCACCAGACGATGCTAACGGCGCATGCGCCTGAAACTTAGTATAGGGAGCGAAGTGTTTCAGTGCGCATGCGCCGGATTTGCGAAGTTGACGCTTAGCCGCCTTGTTTGCTAATCTAGCGCTGCTGCATTACATCGGTACTTTTATGACTCGAAATTCCTGCTATTTCAGCGCATTTACAAGGTTCATATGATAAAAGAAAACTTTCTTGTAATTCAATAGCTTATACCTTGCTTACTGTTGCAGCGCCTTTATTGGATACTTAGTTTAATCATTTGAAATAATCGCAATATCTACTTTGTAAATTGATTGCAAAAACAGCTTAGTTCCTCTATTGATTAACAGTGTGCCAAGTGCTGTTGCAGCAATGCTGCTGGTTTTTGGCTTGTGAATTCCAGCGCATGCGCACTGAAACACTTCGCTCCCTATACTAAGTTTCAGGCGCATGCGCCGTTAGCATCATCTGGTGCAGAGGAAGATTTCATTTTCGACAAGGGTAATAAGTTTAGCGCTGTTGATGCAGAAACACCACATCCGGTGCAGAAAACAAGTATGAATGAAAAAAATATAGCAGTTTCTTTTGCAATATATTCTTCACCATCTGATTAAGTTACATAAATAATCATTAAAGTACAGTTCTATAAATTAATTCGTACATTCCATATCGACGTATCAGTTCTTTCCTCTATTTACGACAATCTTTACGAACGCTGTGATCATTCTTGATTAGTATCGAATGCCAAGTGGATGTCATTGCAAAATCTGAATGGTAAATGAAAGAAATAGATATGCAAGTAATTTCACGGGAGGAAAAAAGGACAAAATAATGGCAAAAAGATGAATGAAACCGGATCGAAAATGCTGCAGGTGGGAGTAGAAAGTAACATAGAAAACGACGGAAATCCCAAAAAAGTAAAGCAGGAATGAGGACAGAAAGATCAGAACTAAATAAAAAGAAACTAAAATCCATAGTAGAAAAAGAACATGAAAAAAGCAGCAAAAAAAAAAGTAAAAAAAAATATATGAAAACGGAAACAAGGGAGGCAAGTTAAAAGCTGAAGAACGAATAGAGCTAAAAACAAAGAGAGGGTCACTAAGATCAAGTCAGAAATGTATAGAGAAGAAATGATTAGGGCTGAAGAGGATCTAGGGTTAGTAGGATCAAGTAAGAAAGGTATAGCTAAGAAAAGATTTGAGATAAAAAACAAAGGGAGGTAGAACCTGAAGTAAAAAAAACAACATGAAAACAGAAACAAGGGAGGCAAGTTAATAGCTGAAAAGGAACGAGGGCCAGTAGGATCAAGTAAGAAAAGTATAGCGAGGAAAAGATTCGGGCTAAACAACAAAGAGAGGTAGAATCTGAAGTAAAAAAACAACATGAAAACGGAAAGAAGGGAGGCAAGTTAATAGCTGAAGAGGAAAGAGGGTCAGTAGGATAAATAAGAAAGGTATAGTGAGGAAAAGATTAGAGCTAAACAACAAAGAGAGGTAGAATCTAAAGTAAAAGATATATCAAAACGGAAACGAGGGAGGCAAGTTGATAGCTGAAGAGGAACGAGGGTCAGTAGGATCAATAAGAAAGGTATAGTAAGGAAAATATTATAGCTAAACAACAAAGGGAGGTAGGATCTAAAGTAAAAGATATATGAAAACAGAAAAAAGGGACGCAAGTTCAAAGCTGAAGAGGAACAAGGGTCAGTAGGATAAATAAGAAAGGTATAGTGAGGAAAAGATTAGAGCTAAGCAACAAAGAGAGGTAGAATCTAAAGTAAAAAAAGCAACATGAAAACGGAAACAAGGGAGGCAAATTAAAAGCTGGAGAGGAAAGAGGGTCAGGAGGATCAAGTAAGGAAGGTGTAGCGAGGAAAAGATTAGTGCTAAAAAACAAAGAGACGTAGAGTCTAAAGTAAAAAGAAGATGAAAACGGAAACAAGAGAGGCAAGTTAAAACTTGACGATGATCGAGGGTTAGTGGGATCAAGTGAGAAAGGGATAGGGAGAAAAGGATTACAGGTACAAAAAAAAAAAGAGAATTTAAAAAAAGTATATGAAAGCGGAAAAAAGGGAGGAAAGTTAAAATGTGAAGAGGATCGAAGAAAGGATTACAGCTATAAAAACAAAAAGGTAGAATCTAAAGTAGAAAAAGATATAACAAAAACAAGTGTCAGTAGGATCAAGGAAGAAAAGTATAGCAAGGAAATGATAATAGCTAAAAAAAGGAGGTAGAATCTAAAGTAAAAATTATATCAAAACGGAAACAAGGGAGGCAAGCTAAGAGCTGAAGAGGAACGAGGGTCAGTAGGATCAAGTAAGAAAGGTATAGTGAGGAAAAGATTAGAGCTAAAAAAACAAGAGAGGTAGAATCTAAAGTAAAAAATATATGAAAACGGAAACAAGGGAGGCAAGTTAAAAGCTGGAGAGGAAAGAGGGTCAGGAGGAGCAAGTAAGGAAGGTGTAGCGAGGAAAAGATTAGAGCTAAAAAACAAAGAGAGGTAGAGTCTAAAGTAAAAAAAGATGACAACGGAAACAAGAGAGGCAAGTTAAAACTTGACGAGGATCGAGGGTTAGTGGGATCAAGTGAGAAAAGGATAGGGAGAAAAGGATTACAGGTAAAAAAAATGGTAGAATTTAAAAAATATATATGAAAGCGGAAAAAAGGGAGGAAAGTTAAAATGTGAAGAGGATCGAAGAAAGGATTACAGTCGTAAAAAAAAAAGGGTAGAATCTAAAGTAGAAAAAAATATGATAATAAGAACAAGTGTCAGTAGGATCAAGTAAGAAAGGTATAGCGAGGAAAAGATTATAGCTAAAAAACAAAGATAGGTAGAATCTAAAGTAAAAAAGAAATGAAAACGGAAAGAAGGATATACAAAGGGTGTTCAAAATAGATAGTAGAAAAATGGAAAGAAATAACACGGATGTTTAGTGATTTTAAAGGATTGAGGGTGAGTACTATGAAGAAAAAAGGGATGGGGAAATGAAACAGGTAATACTGTGCGACTATACGAAGCGTGCGTAATTCTATTTACCTTTTAATTGTATATTTTCCACCGTAGTGCACTTGAATCGTACTCCATGCTCTTTGAAATACGCAAACCGGCAAATTCTGTCAAGAGAGATCGAGATTTAGTGAGTATTAAACAGTAAATCTTCAATAACTTCCAGCGGAAATTAGGAAAATGTATAAAAGGTTAGATGGTGGGCGTCGATGAAATCCACCATCTTCTAACTTCATAGAGCACTACAAGTCTAAATCTAGCCTTCAGGAAAGAACTGTTATTAGTCACCTCAAATATTTAAAATGCCTAAATAGATATAGTCAATACCAATGTCTATAGTAAATAAATTTCTTTTTGCTATATCTCTTTATATTCATGATTTATGAGTTCTATACTACGTAGTTCACGACTGCTTGAACGACTGGGGGTTGTTATTTGGTAGCATCCCTTGTTTGCTCCAGCTTGTAAACTACTAGAGTTGCTTGCTTGATATCTTATTACTAGCAGACCTACATTGTCGTATTGTACTATGTCTATACTATAATGCCTTCAAATTGTATGTATCAGATATTACGTCGAAGAAAAACATTAAGTAACAAGTATTAGGAAAATAAAAATCATCGGGTTTTGAAAATCGAGGGACTTCATTCAAAGACAGATTTCTGTAGACCCTCCTCAGCCTCGTATATGATCAATAGTGGAAATGGCGTTACTAGATGTCACCAACAGAAAGGCTAGGTGTTAAGAATAAAGCCTTTATGTGTATAGGACCAGAAGTTTTATTTCATAAATTTTAGAGTATAAAAATATATTTTATAAAGGAAATATATAGTCTCTTTGCACAATCTGAATTAATGAATAAAAATGGTATATTTCGAAATTTTACTTAAAACAAAAATACTGAAGTGAATTATGTTCCAGAGTGTAATTTTAAGATGCCAGACCAGTACTTGACTCCTTCACACCATAAAACGTAATATTTAATGATTATTGAATTGACATATTTAGTCCACTTCATCAGATACTTCCTTTAAGGTATTTGAAAATATATACTCAACTAGCATTAGCTAAAAAGACCATTTGAATTTCCCTCTTTCTTCCACTAAGATCAGTGATTTCCAGTCCTAAATAGACTCCACTGTGAATAAGTTTGCATCTGTTTATTTTCATTTAAAATCAGTGTAAAACTGTATACCACTTCACTGCCCTACAAGATTATCAATAACAAACATATAGGCTTACTCTTGATCAAATGAGTAACAATTAAAACCAGTAACTGCTTTTCATGGTTTCCACTACCCCTATATTATTTCTACACCTTTTCTGCTTCTTGGTAGCTTGTAATTCTGAATTTATTGTAGACTCTCTTCTCAGCTAATTAATTACTGAGATGTCGACGTATTAAGTTGGGTTATTGGATGAAACCCTCAGTTCCATCCCAATAACGACTGGGTACTTCCCATGTTGTGATGCATACGACAAGAATTTGTCTCACAGTTAAATTACTAAATTGAAGCACAGCCCTTCCTCGTTACAAATATTCTATAGGTATACTGGTATACATAAAATGTGTATATGTGGGCCTCAATATACACATATATAATTACAATTAAACTGTCACCACATATTAGCATATATTTTACGGCTTGATGAAGTCTGGATTTATTATCGTGATCTGTTATTGCGCCTAATTCTGACATTTTCCAGAAATGCTCTATACAGGGTACCTTTATTTTTGCTAGAATTGTTGTTGTCAGCCATTGGTGCTACTTCCTGGCCAATACTGTTTGATATTTGATCAACCTGGTAATTCATTTGTTAAAATCTGATAAAGTAACTCACATGATTGCATAATGATGACCTGTCCAACTATTTCATTACTGAGGGCAAGCACAATGTGATAGGTGTCTGAAATGGTTCGAGAGAACGCAGCAAACTGGTAGCCCCACACCCCCAACTTGACAGAAAAGTTGGAATGTAGTCAGACAGATTCAAGATTTGATTATGGGATATCCACAAGGAAATGTAACTGGCATGATCAGGAAAAATGTAAGCTTCCCGAAAGTCAAGACACTATAAGAAATGGACATTATTTATACTATTTATGTACCTTGATTTCAGAATGTATGCACCTTAAATGCGCCCATTATTCTCTAATTCGATATAAATGTCTTGTACTTCTTAATAAGGTCCTAAATATTTTATGCTTTTTCTAAAAGAAACCGTTGTGAATGGAGATTTTTGGTGCCGATTAACGGGCCTCCCTACAAATTTTACAATCTTTAATGATAATTATTTGGCATAACACTGACTCAATGAACTGAAGATCATAAATGTATCACTTTCTGTGGACTTTTACTTTAGCCCCTGTTGAGCTGAGGGGTTATATACCAGTTATGCAGCATAATGTCGTTCACTGTGTGGTCATTTTCAACTCTCAAAAAAAGCAAATATAGCGCAAGTTTGAAAAAAGCTTTGCTAAGGTTAACTTCAACAGTTGTTAGTGTTTGAATTTTACCCTTTACCAAACTAACGTGAATTGAAGGAGCATGTGATATAGTTGGTCTTTTGAAACACTTGTCTGGTGGCAGTACGTAACCAATTACCTACTGACAGTAATTCTTCAACTGTAAGCAGATGATAAACTGCTATCTAGACTTTACAATGGAGGAGGCAATTAATAAGCAACCATTCCAAGATTTGAGTACGTTGGCAACACTCTAATAAAGAAAGGCGTTAGCAAGGTGTGCATAACCCCTGAAACCCCCCTGTACAATTCAAAAGCCTACCTTCTCCTCAGCAGTTTATTAGTACTTCTGTTATGGCGGGGGGGGAGGGGGGGGAGGGGGCTCCATATTTTCTGTTTTAATTACAACTCGGTTATATGTTACTGGACGTGTTCCTCTCGTTTGATGGCATTAAATTGTGGCGTGCAAAGCTAGCAGAAACTTTCTATGACTCCCCCAGTCACCTGATAAGGAAACTTAGCACTACGTTTGCAAGGATCAACAACTATGAGGCGTATCAACTTCAAATATCATTTTAACAAGGCCATCACTCTCTAGACAATCCCCAAGAAGAGCATCAAATGCATGTATGTATCTCCTGAACTGGTGCGAAAGACATAACATAAATCTTTTACGACTTACCTAAACCATTTTCATCACGTTCTGGCCTTCACGCCCACCTATGTCGTGGCAAACTCGAGAAAAGAAAGAACTTGGAGCTTCGGAACTTCGACTAGCCAGGTTTGTCTCCCACGGGATCACATTCATTACGCACCAAAGGTTCTAGATAAGAACAGTCAAGTGTGATCAATAACTCTAAAGTTCTGAAATTTATCAGGAGAATTTAAAAACAAACTTATAAATAACAATTAGGGTATTGGGGGATGGCAATGTAGAGACTTGAAATGTAGCAGCATGAGATGATTCACAGTAAAATGACGACGCCCTTTTACAACGTCTTCTGCGTCCTCTGAAATCCAAACAGGCAGAAGAAATTTTCAGTTTCGAGTCTAAACCATCAGAGTCATGGTAATAACTAGGACGAATAAATTCCACGTTTACTGATTTATCTTTATAATATATGAAAACAAATCTTTAATCAAAGCAAAAACAAGTAAAGCTTAGTGAAGTTTACCTCATTTTACCCAAATCTTTTGTTGCCTGTTTCGAGGGAATCACTATTGTAGAATGCAACTTTACAGGGTAGGTTTTTATAACGCCGCAAGAAATTTTTTATTCCCTGTCGTTAAAATGCGGCAGAGATAGTAGAAAAACTTAAATACTTGTGAAATTCGCCTTGATTGTTCAACTCATTACTCCGGGCCACAAAATAGTAAGGAATGACTATGATGAGGATTTGTGACTGGGGAAAGTATTTTGAGAATTTGAAACAGAGAAGGGATTTGAAGAGGATTCCCAACAGGGGAAAGAATCTTATGACGATTTCAAACAGGGAATATTTTCTTTTCTTTCCAGTCTTTCAAGTGCATTTTAAAGAGTCCTTTTTCTGCAGGCTACTACTTGTATATCGGGGGATCTCCATGGCCAACAAGGATTATCAGATACTCTGGACTAATGAACTTACGAGATGAAAACAGATAAACTAGGGAGTCACGATAGGTTGGAGACGACACTAGCCATTTGACGCAAATTGTCAGTATGATCTCATATCACCTACGTCTAGAACTGATTTGTTAATCGTAACATGGGAAACAGGGTTTTTGTGAAGCTTCTTCCGATTGCTTGTTAAATAGCGTCCATCGTTTCTTTGTTCAACAGTTGGATGTCAACTACGGAAAGGATTTTTAAGAGGATTTCAAAAAGGGAAAACATTTGGCGAGGATTTCAACAAGGGATAAGATTTGGTGAGGATTTTAACAAGACTTTTTCTGGAGGGCAACTACTTGTACATCATGGTTTTTGCATGGTCAATAACAATTATCACTTGCGAAATGAAAACCGATGCGAACTGAAGAAATAGTTGGGAGTCTCCATATGCTGGAGATGAAAACTGTCAACCATTCTACACAACCCACGTGCAGAATCGGTCTGTTTAATCGTAGCACTGGGCATTGGGATTCTTTCTCTTCCTTGTTGATTAGCGTCTATAGTTTCCTTGCTCAGGAGATGGACGAGCGATGACTCGACACCATTCACCTGTTACTCGCAGTCTCGCTATCCACCCCTGGATACATCTTCCCCAACACTTTCTAGGCCTACCTAAAAGCCTTTTCCATCTCCAATCTTACACTTACCCTAACATAGTTCAATAATCTCCAAGTATTTTGTAGGAATGACTTAATGTGCTTACGACTTACCTACACCATTTCTTCGTGTTCTGGCTTTCATGCCCATCTCTGTCGTGGCAAACTCGAGAAAAGGAAGAACTTTGATCTTCGCAACTTCGACTAGCCAGGTTTGTCTCCCACGGGGTTGGTTAGATTCATTACGCACCAAAGGTTCTAGATAACAGTAGAAAACAACAAAGTGTGATCAAAAACGTAATGAACTGTACAAAGCGAAGCTCCAAAGAGCTGAAAGTTATCAAGAGAATTTAAAAACAAATTCATAAATAACAATTAGGGTATTGGGAGATGGTAATGCAGAGACTAGTAATCTAGCAGCGTGTTATATTTAAATAGTCACCAAAGAGATTCTAATAATGATGATTCACACCTAAGTAACAAAGCCCTTTTACAATGTCTTCTGCATCCTTTGAATTATCTTAGTAACTTAGAATTTAATGATATTCAAAATTTGGAAATGAAGAAATAGGCCTCCGATACTGTGCAGTTATCTGCAAATACCGTAATGGGTTGGTTATGTTGATCTCTCGAACAGGCAGAATAAATCTTCATTTTGGAGTCTTAGTAAACCGTGAGATTAATGGAAATAACTAGGATGAATACATGCCACGTCTTCCGAACCATATTTATAGTATATAAAAACAAATCTTATATTATAGAAAAACCATTTGTAGCTTCCCAAAAGAAGCCAAGTGAAGTTTACCTAACTTCACTTAGATATTTTGTTGCTTGTTTTAATAGATAGATAGATGTTTATAACTTTGCAGGAATTAATTTTCACTTCTTGTCGTTGAAATGCGGCAGTAAACAGCAGAAAAACTTGACATTTAGTGATGTTTGGCGTGATTCTCTAACCCACTGCTACGGGCCACAAAATAGTAATGAAATCTTTTGACGAGGATTTGTAAATAGGGGAAGGCTTTTATAACAATTTGACAAGGAAGATTTTCTTTACTTTTCAGTCGTTCAAGTGCATAGCAAAGAACCTTTCTCTAAAGGGCTACTACTTGTATATGGCGGATTTCCATGGCCAATAACGATTATCAGATACTTTGATGTTTAGAGATGACCCGAGACATTTGAAGCAAAGTATCTGTACACTTTCATATGACCCACGTCTAGAATTGATTTGCTAATCGTAACATGGGAAATGGGGGTTTCGCGACACTGCTTCCTCTTCCTTGTTAATTTGCGTCTATCGTTTCCTTTTTCAGCAGTTAGACGAGTGACGACTCTATGCCACTCTCCCAGTCACCTGATAATGAAACTTGGCACTACATTTTGCAAGGATGAGCAATTTCCATCAAGTATGAGGCATATCAACTTAAACTATCATGTTTAGAAAGCAATCATCTAGCCTAGGAGGTGCTTATATATCTGACATGACTAGGTGAGAAGATATTCTGAACCGTGCTCTCACGACTATCCGCAAGAAGACCATCATTTGCATGTTTGTCGCTCAAGAACTGGTGCTAATGACATAAAATAATCTCTAAACAGTTTGAAGACGTAATTTTCAGTTTTTAGGACTTACCTACACCACTTTCTTCATGTTCTGGCTTTCATGTCCACCTCTGTCGTGATACACACGAGAAAAGGAAGAACTTTGAGCTTCGGAACTTCGACTAGCCAGGTTTGTCTCCCAAGGGATAAGATTCATTACGCACCAAAGGTTCTAGATAAGAACAATAAAGTGTGATCAATAAATTAATGAAGTGTACAGAACATACGAGTGTTTGCGAAGCTCCAGAGAGATGAAAGTTATCAGGAGAATTTAAAAACAAATTTATAAATAACAATTAGGGTATTGGGAGATGGCAATGCAGAGACTAGAAATCTAGCAGCGTGTTATGTGAGATTCTAACAATGCATTGAGATGATTCGCACTAAAGTAACGCCCTTTAACAACGCCTTCTGCATCGTATGAAATATGGTATGGAAATTCAACGACATTTAAAATGTGGAAAAACTGGAATTGGCGCCAGATACTGTGCAGTCACCTGCAAACTACGTAATGGGCTGCTCATGTTTATCTCCCGAACAGGCAGAATAAATCTTCCGTTTGGAGTCTACAATTACCATTTCTACTGAATTACACAAAGATCTTACTCACTTGGCTTTAGTAGACCACTCCTGAAAGGTTCTGATTCTTGTAACAGATATGTGTAATGAAAACGTCAAGATTTGAAATAATAAGTTCGAAAAGATATTAAAGAGATATGTCATCACCAACATTCCAATATAGTCATGTTTTCTCTTTCTGTTTGTTCAAAACTTTCACACTTAATATGGGATTCACCAAATTGCTAGGCCGGGAGGTATTCCCTCCATTGCCGAGTCACATCGTGCTGAGAAGCTGGCGTCCAAAATCTCTTCCAGCTAGATGACGATGTCAAAATGTTTGAGTATTAGGAGCCGCTGGGAAGACTAGAGAAACACAATACGTTATCACGGTAGGTCACCTGGCTCAGTTCGAAGATCATATTTTGGGATTCCCAGCACAAGGGGGTGGGGCCCTCCCAAGTAGTCAAGCAGCTATATCGATGCTAATAGCTTTGATTATTTGTCTCTAGGGTATCAAACTCGCCAGATAGTTATTTTATCTACTAGCTTCGGAATGGTTAAGTTACTTTGAAATTGGAGGCAAGCACGTCAAAGTGTCATGATAGGATGGTTATTTTATTTATTAGCTACAGAATGGTTAATTTATATTGAAATTGGAGGCGAAAGCGCCAACGTGTCATGTTGGGGTATTACACTACACGTGATTCTTTTCTGCGTATGATTTCCTCTTCTTTTGTTCCTTTGTCCTAATACTAACTTCCAATCAAGTATCAACACGCAAATCTCAACCATTCCTCGATTATTCTTAGCCTAAAAGTTCATTTATAGTAATAAAGCGTTCTGTAACTGGTCTGTAAATTGTAGAAATGATAAATAGAAATGTTGTAGAGTGAGAATGGGTGACTGAGGAATCGTGAGAGAGATCAAAGTTCCTCCAATAGATAAGAGACAAGAGTATATATATGTATAGATAAGGAGATGCCCTACCCTGCACTAGTTGCGACACCGACATTACATCGGTCTACTGTAAACACGTTTCTCAGTATACGCTTTGTGCCGTTTGTGGGTAAACGTTGAAGATACTACCGAGTAAAATTGCGGAAAACCAGAGGGTTTCACAAAGATGCTGCTAACCGTTCATAAGCAATCAGAATACCCTAGACATACGGGCCTCTAACCAGTCCCCTCTCTCCGCAAGGTTAGGGTATCATTTAATCTCTCTTTACAAGTCATTTTGCTTTACATAGTTTGGGTCATACTAGAACCATAATTGGCCCTAAGGTAAGGTAGCAGGCCAAGGCCCAATGATATAGCAACGACCCTAGGGTATATATGATAGTATAGATTGTGAACAACTAAAGATACTTATTCCTGGCTAATTAGGGGGAGGGGGTGTTTGTACCAACAATCTGTTTAACAAATTTTAGTGCAGACAGTCCTTAGTAATTGGGATTTTAGTTGAAGTTGTTTAAAAGCGACGCCTATTCTTCTTTTGAGGAGCTTCATTTCGTCCTGATTGCTTGTTTTAAGGCATTTTAGAAACAACATAAGAAACAAAATTTAGAAAAACATAAGACTAATTTCATTTCGTCGAAGCTTTGCAATCGATTCTTTTCAACGCTTTACATCGATACTGACATTAAGAAATTGTGACGGATTTTTTACAAAATTTGTAAAAGAGCGTAAGTTAGAAAGAAAAATAATATCACAGAATATTATCACCACTAATTGAAAACCACATAAAACATACCAGATGGTGGAAAATAGGCTTCGACAAAATAAAATTCGCCTTACGCATTTTTAAAATTTGCCAATAAAACGAGACAAAATTTGTAGGGGATTACGCCAAAAGTTGACTGATCCAACACATAAAAGGATCAAGGATACATTGTGAATTCTCTGTACTTGCGATCCTCGCAACCTTTTAGTTAGCAGACCAATATCCAACATCTTAACTATTTTATCCTGTACAGTTGTGTAGAGAGGAGGGAAAGGAGGTTACATGTCTCGGTGCTTTTCATAGGATCATTGTGAAGAAAATGCCAATCTGCACAATCTAGCAAGAACCTCTCCTATACAATATGCTGAACTATTTGAACCAAACAAATAGATAGAAATATCGCTTAATGTAGTGGCATAACCGTAAAAACAATAGGGGGGAGGTGAAAAATAGAAAAACCAAACTAAAAGAATGAATAAGAAAACTTATGGAACAAAGGAATTAAAAATTATAGGTCGGGGCATGGCATCCCTGCCTCCTCGCAGCTACGTGTACGTAATGACAAAACTATAACATGGTCTCCACACTCGCGAGGCTCTAGGGTAGGTACCAATGGTGTCCAACCATTACATTACCCCTATCAAATCCTTTCTTTCAATCCAGTTTGAGACTAATCATATGCAGAAAGATTTCTGATTACAGCTTGCTAAAGAATGACGGCATTTTCAGAGGAGCTAAGAGTAACAGAATTAGAGAATTCTGAAATCGCGCATAGGTTGTGAAATGTAACTGTTGCCTGTAGCTTTAACGTGACTCGCTCAGTTAATAAAAGGAATGTCTTTATCACTTGGCTTTTCATCCTTGGAGATGTTAAGTGCACTTCCTATGCGGCAACTAGACCGATTGTAGTTTTCAAGTTATCGCTCTTTGCTAATGATAAGTAATTATGTGGCACAATAAACAATTCAAAAGAACAAAGCATATTTAAAAACACATCATATCACTACTGACATCTAGGTCTCTTTGGAAAAATGCGTACGATGTCGATGGTGTTACTTCTGTCTTGTTAGAAAAAAGTTGTTTGTATTCACATGACTGTCCTGGGATACTAGTGAAGAGGATTATCATCAATTCCTGTTTCTTCTCCTTGGATTTAGTATTTCGAGGTCCACCTCTGTTATGATTTAGTTGACACCTTTAACAAAGTAGGTAACCAGGAAATTCTAGCTGAAACACTTTGCAGATCTGGGTATTGGTATATGTTCGCGCTTAAGGTAGGGGCAATGCACTCCACAAAGCTAGAAGGAAAGAGGCGATCTTTCAGTATTCAAGATATACTGGAGACGGGGACTGACCGTTTAGTATCAGGGGACGACAAAGCCATACGCCGTCCCTCTCAGACCTTTCCTGAAACGTATTTTGAGGCCATGAATACTATCGATTTACAGGAAGAACCATCGACTAACCAACACAGATTTGTGGACCTGCAGAAGTTCCGTCAAAAACGATTTGACGTATTAGTGAAGACCAAGAAATACAGAGGTGAGGATTTGTAGCTAAATGTAGTAAAACTAACTGGTAAAAACGTATATAGACTAACTTGTATCTATTTCCCTCACTATCTTAGTAAAATACCGTGCAAATTTATTATGATTGAAACCATTGACAGCTTTAAAGCTGATATAGGAATGTACAGGGTGATTGCTTTGAAAATAGTCTCCTGTCTAGTTGGACCTTTGTTGCCATAACATTGATATTTCCAAACAATCTACAGATGCCTAGCCTCGACCCTCCCTTTCATGTTTTCAAGAATTATGTGACCCTAAAGAAAATCTCTCTAATGTCTTATAATGAAGTTAAGTTGGCCAATAAAAAGTTTGATAACTATATTATTGAGTTAACATCGAAGCACCGAATGACTATTTGTAAATTATGTCCTTTTCAAACAAGCGGGATAAGGGCTAGCACCAGCAACAACTACGATTGTCATAAATGTGAGCTATTGCCACTAGCTGTATGAGTAAGGGTTTGCTTGCTTACGATAATGCGATCAATACAATAGAAAGAAAGCAATATTTTTGTCAGCGTTTCCACTTCAATCAGAATTTCTCAGGTCTGTCATTAGATAAACATGTTTCAGAAAGCGTAATAAATTTTGTATATATTTTCTACTGCAGGAATTCCAGTTTTATCTGATAATGTCTGATTTAAATCTTTTACCGTATGAGATTGAGTAACACACAGATTCTATAAGCTTGAAAAGATAACTTGGAAAAGATGCTAAAGAAAGAGTAAAGCATGTCACCAACGGGATTCGAACCCGTGACCTACGCATTCGCAAACATAGCTTTTATAGCTGATAAACTTTTCCCACATTTTCACTTCAAATATTGCTTGTCCTCGGCATGCAGATTTTTCACACCATTTTACTCCTACAAAGAAAGACAACATTGTCAAGAATGCCCCTTCCGTTCTAAATGACATTATGTTCAATTTACGACCTTCGTTGAATATAAGACGTGTTTCTGTGCTGCATTTTCCCTATCATTGTCGATTCTCAAGGAAAATGTCCAGGCTATTTTAATAGATGTAGTCTGCTAAATTCTACAAATATATGGTCATTTTTAATTAACATTTAACAGTAAAAGTAGATTGACGTACAAACACTATGGAATAAGACAGAGTGCAACATTAATACCACTGTTAAAATGTCTACGCTACGTGTAGGTAGCTGACACTGCCAAATTATGATCTACCATACAATTAAAATCCCGTACTATTTATCTTACATAGATATAATTAAGAAATTTCTGCCTATGAATAAAACCATACTGAGAGTCCACAATGCCTATGGGGCATGGGACCTGAAACTAAGAAATTTTTTTCATCAGCTAAGAAGAATCTCTTCAAACCATTAACACAACATACACAAAAATTCACGAAGAGAGGGTATCAAATTTTTTTTCTCCATGGAATGCACATAGGTTATATATTTTGAAATTCCCAAATTTAAACCTTCACTCATTATGATATGTATGGGATATTAAATCACCATGTCTAAAGGTACTATAGGGTGATTTCTGGCAGGAAATAGCAGCTCAAAAAGTCTTCCCAAGTGTAGTCTAGTTAATATAGCATCTTCGTAGAAAAAAGCCATCTTAAGCTTAATGGAAAAGGGAATACTAAACTGGGCAGGCCACGCTGATAGAGAGGGCCAAAACTACGAAAGTAGATATGAAGAAGAAGAATTTAAAAGGAAAAGAAAGCCTGGACGGGCAAAAAATGTTTGCCACATTAGATAGAATTAGCCTGCAGTTGAGACCTCTTTTGTTCAATTTGCAATAATATTCCAAAGATAGTTCCAAATGTGTGAGAAGGGAATGTCTGAAGACCCTTCAGCAATCAACTCAAAGTTACGCAAGTCATACAACATTTTAGATGCACTTATTCGTACAATTCAAAGTTAGCCTGCGGATACAGAATCTGATTTCGCGAATTCATACAATCCGAAATTATCCATAAGGGATAACGTAGTCAAGTCAAACTTAGTCAAGTAACATCTTAAGTTTCCCTAATTAATCAAATCCCAGATTATTCATTATGGTTACACTATTAAGTAAAATTTAGTCCGGTCATAAAACATCTAGTCTCGCTACTTCATATGTTCCGAGGTTATCCATTAGGGTTTCCCTAGTCAAGTCCAAGTTAGCCCGCGGATACAGAATCTGATTTCTCGAATTCATACAATCCGAAATTATCCATAAGGGATACGTAGTCAAGTCAAACTTAGTCGAGTAACATCTTAAGTTTCCCTAATTGATTAAATCCCAGTTTATTCATTATGGTTACACTATTAAGTAAAATTTAGTTCGGTCATAAAACGCTTCGTTTCCCTACCTCTTCCCTAGTCAAATCAAAGTTAGCCCTCGCATAGAGAATCTAAATTCGCGAATTTACGGACTACGAGGTTATCCATAACGTTTACGCAGTCAAGTCAAATTTAGTCGATTGATGTAACATTCTAGTTTGGCTAATTGATACAATCTGAGCAATCCATTAGGGTAACACAGTAAAGCCAACTTTGATCTATTCCATAGCGTAAGACGTATATTTCCCATATTTCTCATTTCCCCTTTCTACAATGCAGCGAATGTTAACCTCTTTTATTCATCTACAGATACTGTCGGGACACCCGTATCAGAGAGAAAGGAGGAAAGCAAGAAAAGATTTAAGGAAAACTCTTCATCAGTTCTGAGCTACATGAAAGAGGAAATATGCTCCGAAAACAAACGAAAGAAATCAAGGACAGTCTTTTCTAGACGACAAATTTATCAGCTCGAGACAGCATTCGATTCAAGACGGTATTTATCATCCTCAGAGCGATCATATCTTGCACAAAGTCTCGATCTTACAGAAACACAAATTAAAATCTGGTTTCAAAATCGAAGAAATAAATGGAAAAGACAATGGCAAACGAACGGAAATTCATGTGTAAGCAATCATAATTCAAACTGTGTAGCAGCCTGCCCTTCTCCGGGGCCAATGGGGCACTTTATGCGCGAAGCAAGGTATCCCGACGTACGACCACTTTGTTGCCACGGAATACCACCAGAATCCTTACATCAGCCTCGACCACAATGCCACTGTAACCACATGCCAGTAAGACAGCCGGCGTACCTCCAGATACCTTGCTTTCCGGAGCCAGTTGTAAATTGGCAGCAACATGAACCCGGAAACGTTCGTGGATTTTATCGCTTCTAAAATGAAAGCTATCAGGGAGTAGAAATGTTTCATCCTTCTACCAAGAGATACTCTCATCCGGAAGGACGATATTCCCCATTCTTTCAATCAAGCAAAGGTGAATAGATTTTGGAAAACAGTTTCCTGTGGGTACGGAGTACGTGGCAGGCATTTAAAGAGACGGGATTTAAAACAATTTGACAACGGAAGGAGACATTTGGTTATGTTACATCGGAAGAAATCGTCGTGCCGTTAGTGTAAAGCTGAGAGAAAACATATTAAAAATTATCTCCCATCACGATGTCATGCAGACCTCCCCTGCATATGTTAATGCTCGATGTATCGTCTTTGCAAAAGGATTGCTGTGTTTGGTATATTTCAGGACGCGAAAATGGATGAATGAAGTAAACGCGTTTAATAATTACAGTCTCACTTGTGAACCGCCTGACGTATCACTCAAATTCTTACTGATACATAGAGTCAGATTTCCATACCTAATTCACGTGATAGAAAACCTTCAACAGGGAAACGTCGCACTTTGGAAGGAAGTGAGCTCAAATTTGAAAAAAAGCTGACAGCTCTTTTATTTGCATCCAGTTTCGATGACATGCTGCTGTGGCACTAATTAGTTTACGTTTTGGACATACATTGGTAACTTTATACCCTTTTTAGTCAAAGTCATAAAGGATAAATTCGAAACTTGGTGATTTGAAGAAAGGTAGTATTCGTTATTAAATCATAGACCATAGCAAATAATACTTCAAATTCATTTTGTTGTCACATAGCATCAATTTGTCCTTTTTGTGTTACGAAACTAGTTAACTCATCACTAAGACATTTCTTAGCTGAAACCTACTCTGTCAGTGGGAGAGAGTGCAAGTTGACGCAAAGTACACAACGTGCCTAAATAACACCTCCTTTAAATTTTACTGCGATAAGCATACGGTGGGATTCGTATTTTATGAGTTAAAAAACATGAAATCTCGTAGAATACGAGATTTATCCTTTCAGACGTACTCTTTTAGCAGACGGGAAGATCCATACTCTATGGCTAGGTGATACTTCACTCGTGCAAGAAGCTATACCTTACCAGAAGTGCTCTATTTGCGGGCGACTGTTAACGAAGCCTGCGAGTTGTGAATGTTATCAAGTCGAACACGCAGTTATGTCTTATCATAAACTTACTCAGTTAGAGTACGGAAAGAAGCTCTAAAGGCACAAACAAACTCAACGAGTTAGGTTGTTAGCAGGTTTTGGTGTCTAAACGGCAATATAAGGCAATCAATACATTTTAAGCTGGATAATTGCAACGGAGCTAATAAATAGAGCATTTTAAAATTTTGACCTAATTCAATATTTCACTGGAGATGACGATACTTCACAGTACGTGCATAAAATTCTCTAATTTCGGTTGATTTGACGGAAATGGCGCTAGATCTGAAAAACACACGGGACAGAGAAATTTTACAGTTTGTTATGCACTTTCCTCTTCTATAATCTACTATTTTCCATCCAGGAAATCCCCGATGCTCGAGATGCGAGGAGGAAGCCAAATATAGGGCAT
The DNA here is from genome assembly GCA_010016065.2 of Carybdea cf. marsupialis auct. non (Linnaeus, 1758). NCBI lineage: Eukaryota > Metazoa > Cnidaria > Cubozoa > Carybdeida > Carybdeidae > Carybdea > Carybdea cf. marsupialis auct. non (Linnaeus, 1758). The sequence continues at coordinate 7,963 of JAAAKL020002391.1, read as the reverse complement.
ATTTTATCGTGCGTGTGAGATTTCGTTTGACTTGTAACTTGCGGCTATTTCGTAAGGGGTGCCAAGGAACGTAGAAGTTTCTTCAGAATCAAGAATACTTTACCAAACTTCGGGCAAGCAATACACAATGTACAGCATTCCTCAGATATGATCAGTCAGTTGCTAAGAAGTCAGACATAACCTGCAAAACATCAGAATTAGTATTTTTCAATTATATCGCAGAAAACTGCACAGCCAATGACTAGTGATGCAAGTAAATGACCTTTCACAAAGCAGGATACCTTTTTCATTGTACGGCCGCTTTCTTTTCCTACAATATCCTCATGAACTTTGCAGTTTCATTTCGCGCCTTTTTGGCGATCCCAGCATCTTTCTTCATGATATTGCTGGTATTTACAGTATTGTCATAGGAATATAGGTGAAACAGGCCTTATATTTGAATAGCATACAGTATGAAGTCTCTGAATACGCAAGAAGTGTTGTTCTGAGCTGTGTCTTTATTATGCAGTCATGCTTTAGACGTTAGTCATAGCTTGGTAGTGAATCATCATCTTCAACTGTGGATTTTAGGTGTTTTGGAATCGAGTTAATTACAGCAAGTTAATTACAAATAGATTGTTATAATTATGATAATGATAGAAAATCACATGATGGCCAATGGCACAAATGAATATGCAAATTACATTGTTGAAAGAGCAAGATAACATGTTATATCATTGTCAAAAGAACATTAGTGCCCTCTGTTAAGCAACTTTAAAATCTAGTTCAATGAAATACCATTCCACTTGCTACCAAGGACGATAATGATCATCATCACTTCCCATTTACATCGAGGTGGATTGTGACTTCTTCACAAAGGTGATGGATCGTTGCTGTTATGAGTCATTCACGGTGCACAATTGTATTAATGCAGGCGGACACTCAAGTATCTTATCTCCCTGTTTCCCCTGTGGAGAGTTCCCTCTCGGGAGCTCCCCCGTGATGAACGACAGTCTTAGATTCTTCCTGCTTCCTAATGCAAGCCTTGCTTAGCTTCTGTTTCCGTTCATTTGATTTCTGTCATACTATTCCGTTCAAATTTTCTTGTTGTATAACTTATGCACTCTCAATTAAGACCTTGTCCCAATAGTTTACCGCCTTTTTTGAGTCTGTATGCTTGTATTACGTTCCCCCTATTTACGGACGAGATTGAACTCGACTTACCAACCAAAACTTCCTTCCAGAGTTCCTTCCCTCCAGAATTCTGAACCGAGCGTCCAACACAGTAACCTCCGCGAAAGGTAGCAGATATCACAATCATAATTGATCATGAATTTAACAAGATCGCACAAATGACTATCGAGTAATAATCCCAATGCCTTGACGATTCTACCTTTCAATATTCTTCACTCTTTTTAATATTATCCTATTTGCAAAGAAGTTACATGTTGAAACGTCTCTTTATGCGATCATTTACCTTCGACCTTGTCAGTTTACTGATACATCTATCTCTCTTTTACATTTAACTCTGACAGACGGTCTACTGCTAACTTACACTGAGTGTTATCAATTAAGTTGTCTACCTATGTTGGGAAAAGTTAAAACTTAAAGATCTGTTAGAACCGCACAGGGTTGAATACATGAGGGAAACAGAGAGTCATTTTGGAAATTTTGAGCAAGGCCACACCTGCTTATTAGCTTGTTTAGAACTGATTGTGGTCACGGCTGTTAAGGGTGTGGCGGTGCGGTTAAAAAGCTGGCCTTGCAAACCACGGATCCGGTTCACTTCCTCTTCATCAGAGTCGCAGGTCCAACCCATTTCAAGGAGTTCGGGTGAGGGAAAATACAGAACCAGTCGAAGAGCATGTCGGTAAGAGAAGTATTGCCTTAAACTGTACTTTAATAGTTGACGCTTCTCCGCATACGTGAATTATTTCGACGCCCCTTATGGCTATGGCTTCATTTGAGTGTTCTTTAAAAACGAATATGTTTGGCACCGGCAACATTGACATAAAAGACAAAGAAACACATACCTGTCTCATAGGCTGCCTCCATCAATTTAAAAAAAAAATAAAAAATAAAATAAAATAAATAAATAAAAAAAAATAAATAAAAAAAATTATATTTTATCCATCATTTAGTAATTATCATTAATCGATGAAGCAAGAATATTGACCGATTGCAACTAAACAACGCACGTAAAACCTTTTATCACAGCGGCACAAATGGGTTTACAAACGATATCAAAAACATAAATCATAGGCAAGAAGTAGGTCTACTTTTAATGCTTTAGGTGCAGATTTCAATCGAAAGGTAGGGATGGCATATATATCGACAGAGGCAAAAAATTTGGTCCGCTACTTCTCAGAAATACTCTTTCTCCTACTAAGGCTCATGAAAATCATTAGGCGCACATCAAAAAATTGACGTGGCCAAGAATTATTAAAACTGCTTACATAAAGAACGCTACTGAAGGAAAGATGGTGGCATAAAAATGGAATAGCAAGGCTATGCAATCTGAGGAAGGGGTAGACGAGAAGCATTGTCGATACAAAATAAGGCAAGTGAGAGAATGTTTGTCAGTGTTAGTGACGGCCGCGAAAAGCTTAGTATTCTAAAACGTTTACAGACCATATCAGTTTTATCATATTCCTATAGTAGTGAAAACGATTTCGGGGTAAACCGGTTGGGTATTAGCGTTAATTAGACGCAAATAGGAAAATGAACGTTCTTTGTTGATGCAGGCACTAGTACTCGCTTCGCATGAATAGGTCTGTAGCGATCAAACTAAGACGAAGAGCGAATTATGTTCTCATCCATGTCACTGTAGCCTCCGTTGGCCTAGGTAGAAGGAGAAGAAGAAGACGAAGGGGACGGACAAAAGAAGAATACGAAGATTAGCCAAAATGGGGAAAGAGAAGAGGGAAAGAGGAAGACGAAGCAGTGGCAAAAGGAGAAGGAAAAGAATAAAAGACGGAGACGAAGTAGAAGCAGATGAAGAAGGGGAAGGAGCAGGAGAAAAAGACGAAGAAGTAGTAGTACTAGTACGATAAATAGAAGTAGTAGTAGCAGTAGTAGTAGTAGTAGTAGTAGTAGTAGTGGTAGTAGTAGTAGTGGTAGAAGTGGTAGTAGTAGTAGTAGTAGTAGTAGTAGTAGTAGTAGTAATAGTAATAGTAGTACAAGTAATAGTAATAGTAGTAGTAGTAATAGTAATAGTAGTACAAGTAATAGTAGTAGTAGTAGTAGTAGTAGTAGTAGTAGTAGTAGTAGTAATAGTAATAGTAGTAGTAGTAATAGTAATAGTAGTACAAGTAATAGTAGTAGAAGAAGAAGAAGAAGTGATAGTAATGATAGTAGTAGTAGTAGTAGTAGTAGTAGTAGTAGTAGTAGTAGTAGTAGTAGTAGTAGTGGTAGTAGTAGTAGTAGTAGTAGTAGAAGTGGTAGTAGAAGTAGTAGAAGCTGTAGTAGTAATAGTAATAGTATAACCAATCAGATTGTAGAGTATTACATTTGTCTTTATGTTTCATTGTACTGAAGTAGCAGGGGAAGAAGAAGAGGAGGAAGAAGAAGAAGTAAAACATGTAATGATAGTAGAAGAGGTAAAAGAAGGATTAGAAGAAAAAGATATATAAGATAAAGAAGTTAACCTGGTATATACTGGTAGGCAGGAGTTCCTTACTGATTTACAATCATCTAAAATTTTCCTTTCTGAAAAATGCTCTTGGAAATTTCTGCCTTGATTTGATATTCCGGAATGGCGCTTCCTTTTCCAAAAGATTACGAGACCGTTTACTTCTAATGGATTCTAAGCAAGGCTATGTGCTTAAAATGTATACTTAACGATGGTCATAAAGCAGGTTCGTTTTAACGGGAAGTAAAAGAAACAAAAGTTGCTTGCTTTATTCCATTCTCATATCAGGATTCATGATTCAATTCTGTTTATTACTGACATCTTGACTGAGAAGCGTGTGTTGGGATGGAAAGTGGGTTAGAAGTGTTCTAGAAGTTATCACATCGTTGTAAAGGTAGAATAGTTGGGAACATTTGGATACGATGTGAAACAGAGTCATTTGTTAAATATCTTCTACACTTTTTATTTGTGTTATCATCTTGCTTGAAAGGAGCGATGGGTAGCTTGAGATACTTATCGCTTCACTGAAACACCCTCGCCTGCGCCTATTGAGTACTATTTCTGGGAACATGCTACCAATGGGCCCTGGACGGTCCTGTAGCTATGTGAAGAGAACTGGTCTCAACGATTCAGAGATTTAAGCATCTGCAAGGTCGAAGAATGGCAGAAGAGGGAGATATTCTTAAAGTTTCATTCGCTTCATGAAAGGCAAAACTGCTCACAAGAAATTATTCTTCCAACCGCAGTTTCGAATCATTATTACACTTTCTTCTACTGGAGTTAAGGTGGAATGCGGACGTCCGGCCCATCAACGACGATTACATACAGGTCTGAACCAGAAATCAAAATTTGAACACAAGTCGATGAGATTTCATTATTGGCCGAATAAGACAGACATTGGTTGTAGCAGGTTTCGAAATATTTACTATACAGACTCACTATCCAGAAATTGATTTATTTTTACGATGAAGATATTTTTTAAGGGTTCAATATGAAAAAATTAGAATACGAAACTGGTGTATGAACAACCTGATAAGTTTTAGTTGTTGTTATTACAGACTAATCTGCATCACTAAAATTATGTACAGCTTTATATCTAAGGTTGTAATACGACAGTCTTGAAAGACCGTTAAACACATCATCTTATCTTCAGTTGTATCATATCTTCTTTTTCCGGCTTTGAGTTCTGATATATCAATTAAAATATCTAATCCGATAGGATTGTCAAGCAGCTATTCGATTCAATACTCATCACAAGTGACAGGATTTTTCAAAATAAAAAGTAGGAAACATGTTTACCTATTTACCGACTTTTGATACGTTTCCTATCTTGTTCTAACAGTAAAATACATCCCATCAAAAGTGACTTTACGTGTTACAGAAACTCCCTTATTCATTTTACCGTTTAATGAACCAAATGAAGCATGGAAAACCAGAAAGTTTGTGTAGTATTGGTGTTCTTGCTAACCCATGTACCGGTATAGCCTAGCGTAGCCTGGCCTGGCCTTGAGAAGTGTGCACGTCGTGTACCTGTATCTATGGTTGATAACCATTACATTATCTTACTAAACACTATGGGCTTCACCACAGGTAAGGTGTACAGTTGTATTTACACCGCACTTTCTTATCTTCTATAAGTAATGCACTTTGAAACTTATGAGGACGAAAGATCCACAAGTTTTACTAGAACGATAAACTGGAATCGTTTCTATATAAAACGAAACTTTGTTGCCACTTGGACATAAAATATATACCTAACTAGAATTCGCACCTTGGTGACTCCTATCTTTGTCTAACCGAGATGCAGACGAGATTTTCGTATGTCTCAAAAACAGGTTATACGGATGCAAGAATGCGCTACGCGTTAGCTTCTGTCTCTAAGTGCAACGGGTGTAGGGTGTCGGTAAAGGAAGTAGGCGGGGGAGACCTCGTCAAATTCAATTTACTAACGTCCCTCAATAACAAAACTTTGACAGTCATTGAGCCATAAATTCTTAGCAGCACATCAGCAGAAAAGAGCAGTACGTCATTCCAAAATTCCAAGAACATGTTTTTAGCGTTACCTTACAATAGGAACTTGTTATCTTAAGTGGTAGTAGTAGTGGTAGCAGTAGCAGTAATAGTAGTTATAGTAGTAATAGTAGTAGGAGTAGGAGTAGTAGTAGTAGTAACAGTAGTAGTAGAACATGTTTTCGGCAGTACCCTTCATTGTGAAACTGTTGTCTTAAGTTAACAGGTTCCAGAGGGGTACAAATTATGAGCTTTTGGCAGACATAAACCCCTATCAATTCTATCTCCTAAATTCCATTATATATAGCAGCGTAGTAAATAATCGTGTTTGCTATGCATGTCAGGTGAGCTTCTGACGTTTTATGCAAGAGGAGATTAAAATCGGGTCCACGGCACCCACCACCTAACACACTAATAAATGTTTTATCTGTATACGTGCCCAGCCTTAGAAGCTCTCTACAAACTCTTATATCTGGCATCAGCGCAAACTCGAATCTATAACTTGCCCTGCAAGCTTTACTTTCTTTGCTGTCAGCAAGAGAGCAATTCTTGGCGTGTGGCCTTCCCAACATGACACTCATCTCTGATAAGCACAAATGACAGATGGGTAACTATGGACACAAAGTCCTGATATACCTGTGTTCAGACAAAATCTGTTAAGCTGGTCAGCGTTCTTCAATCTTAATCACAGAATCTTCACAAGTTGAGTAGAAGTAATTTGCTTTATCTCGTAGACGCAAATGTTCCGACGACATGGAACCAGACAGAGACAGCTTTAATTAACCCTTTTCACACTTAACATACTTGTGGTATTCAGAAGAACTACGTGAATACATATTGTGTCAATCTTGATCTTTAAAAAGCCTACTTGCTGATCATTTAAAGTTCTCAGCAATATCAAAAGTTTACAAAAGCTATCTTGTTTTGATTACGTATGTTTTGGCTATCGTAAACAATGAGTGAATTAAGATGAGCTATCGGAAATCTGATTTCTTAAATGTAAAAGACACATTCTTAACATGCAAGTCACATCTGTGCAAGTGGCAAGCTTGTTTAAGTGAATACAGTTCTATAATAGGCATATAGATTTAAAAATTCACGGTACTGAATAGCATACTGCTAAGGAATGTAATAAGTTGGCAACACAGGCCAAATCTTACAATCTATTATAAAACACACCTTCTATTTCGGACTGTATGCTTCTTCGATCTAAACAAAAAATCTATCAAAGGCTGGGCTATTTACAGCAGGAATTTTGAAGAATTTTAGGCTCTAAATTTTTTTTACGAGTCAATACTGGGAAATTTTCAAATCTCCTGAACAAAAATAATACCGAGTGTAATTAAAAGTATCAATAAATGAGAACTTAAAATTAACTCATAGCATCATATTTAGATTGATCTGTAGCCGACTCGGGATTACGACTCACCAGATTACTAACCTTATCAGCCAAAAAATTGCGCGACGAGCTAACCCAAGTTAATTAACCTGAAAAATTAACCTTAAAATTCATCCTTAAAATTACATCATCCGGTGTTAATACCGTAATGCCTCGAATGAGCGCCCGAGCGCTTATTTAATATTCGAAGCTCTAACGTGGGCGCTTATAAAAAAAATTGAAAATAGATGGAATGCAGTTTTCAGTTGAAATACAATTTTTTTAGCACATATATCATCAGTATCATGATTCGATATCTACTGCTACACCTTCGTCGCTCTCCTCGTCTTCGTCGAAGAGTAACATGTCTGGAGCCGCGCTATCGCAGTCACCGGCGTGGAACGGGTTTGCTTCCTCCATTTTTACGAATGCAAACTGCTCTTTCAGCACTGTGCGGGCTTCTTGACAGGGTTTACCTTCTTTGAAGACTGAAGGATGGACGCTTATTCAAAGCGGGCGCTTATTCAATAATTTCACCAAGAGGATGTGTCCTCATTCGAGGGGCGCTTAATCGAGGGGGCGCTTAATCGAGGCATTACGGCAAGGACAAAGATCATTTTTGATCCATTAGCAGATGCAAATTAGCTTCTGATCTCATAAAGAAATTCTCCATATTTTGATGACCTAAATTTATTCACATGTCTAAATTTATTCACATGGCTACTTGGCCCGTCTCATTTGAATAATCTGCACGTCCATTTTATCTTTCCTCCATGTCTTTTTTGGCAACGTTTGTAGAATCTCACGGGTTGTTACGCCCACACAGAGAAATCAGGTCGTAAACAGTTTCCAGTCACTATAGCCTATGTTTACTGTTACGTCAATTCTTCCCTAAGGATCTTGTGATTGTTATGGTTATTCTTTCTTCATTGATTTGTATATCTTCTTTCATATGTCCGATTTAT
>JAAAKL020002390.1:0-26293 GCA_010016065.2 Carybdea cf. marsupialis auct. non (Linnaeus, 1758) | reverse complement strand
GGTTCTCTTGTGGAAAACAAGATATGCTTAAACTTTTCGGAAGAAGGAAATTTTGTGATAAGTAGATATAATACAAATGATTTTGTAATTATTGATATAATGATTATTATGTTTAATTAAAATTGGCAGTGTAGTTGATTTGTGAAAGATTGAAATACTGCTTGAGTATGCGTATGAAGAACAGAGACCCATTATATTGACGGTGTCTGCATCACTGCAACTTTTTTCTTATTTGACCAATAAAATGGTACAAAATATTTAAGTTTCCTCAAGTGACATATAAGCATCATGCCAGTTTGTGCTTGTACGTGCATTTCAGCCTTGTAATTAGCAAGGGCTTAAGATGTAATGATAATTTTGTACACCAAGAAGCATGGTGCCCCTTATGTATCGTCATGTTCTTTTTGTAATGTAAGTATACCTTTGATTACACAGTGTCAAATCAGATGACCAAAATGATGCCAAGGAAAATTGGCACAAAAATATAACCCAAGATTTACGGGAACACCTAGTGCAGAAATTGTAAGTATCATTTAACACTTCTTTCAACAAGTATATGTATCTTTAAGTACGCACTTTTCTGACTCAAATAATCTTTAAATTGCATTAGTAATTATATAGATGTTTCTAGCAATTTTTCCCCATGTATTTTTGTATATGTTTACCATTGTAAGGCGAATATCGATTTACATTCATACCTCTTTGCTAGGTTGTTAAGTATTTTTCCAGCTGTAAGTCCAGAAACAGAAAAGATAGGACTTGCGAGATTGTGGTTAATGTTATGGACAACCTTTTGTTAATGGGAGACCCTGAAGTAAGCCTGGAGAAAATAAGTCTTCACTGTTTTAAATCATTGCTCTGTGCTTACACAGATTTGTTGCAGTATAATGATTTGTGCATATTGTAGTGTTACATACTTAACAATGTTCTTCACTAGACGTCTTGAGCAAACATTTTTAAGTGTTAGGCTCCTTCAGATTGTTATTTAGAAGCCAATTCCAACCAAGATTCCTTTTATTCATAAGAACCCTTTAGTAAGCCTAATGTTGCATATTTGCAGCACCCACCATTGTAATATGCATGTGAGAAGTGATATTGACTGAGATTTATAAGGAAAGAACTTTTCCCCATCAAGAACTGAAGACCCAACTTCTTTATAATTGATAAATTTACACATGTTTTAACTCCTAGAAAACAAAACAGTAGAGACTGAAAAAAATTGCCCGCAGGGTATTTCTGTACCCTTCGGAAACCACCATCTTCTCCTTGAAGTTCCCATCATCAGTGTATAGGTTCAGAAGCACAGCATTAATTGTATCAATATATGTTATTGCTAATGTACTGCATGAAACTGACAAATGTTATTCATATATTTTGCCATTTGCTCTAGGGTGCAAGCAATTTTTCCACAACCAATCAAAGACCCAAGTGCAATGAAAGACAAAAGAATGGAAAGTCTTGTGAACTATGCAAGGCAGGTAGAGGATGAGATGTACAGGACTGCAAGTACAAAAGTAAGAACATTTGAAGTGTGTATAATACATATGATACACTAATATACCGATATACAGATAATGTACCGTGTCGCGGTAACAATTTGTACATATATGATGCCTCCTTCAAGTGCTCATTATCCTTTTCTATATGTCAAAGATTGTTAGTGAATGCATGTCTATATAGAGTAAGAATTTTTTGTGTGCCGTGTTCTTATGGAGAGAGACCTAGGGGTGCTTCTTCTGTGTCTGAAAACCAGATCAAACAACTAAATCAAGCACTAACAAATTATAGAGGGGTATCTTTGATCGCAAAATAATGTCTAGCCTGCATAATATTATGTACTATTGTTTATGCAAAGTTTGTAAAGATCACGAGACACCAGGTTTGATTACACGAGAGAGAAGCAAGGAACTGATATCGAGAATAGAAATACAACTCAGAATTTGCATATGACGTACAACGTTTCCATAGAGATATGTCACATTGAAGCTTGTGACAGTTTTTAATATTTAAATAGGGTAGACATCTATTTGAGATGAGTTTCAGTTTTGTTCTCTATATGATAGATTCAAGGGGTTGAAATTTTGAATCGTGTATCTTCTTGCTTTAAAAACTTCATTCATTGGCTTGAAATTTCCGTTAGCATTTTTATTAGTTTCAGTTACGTTTTTGAGTCATGGAAAATGTTTCCGGAATCTACATCAGTAACATAAATAGATTATTTTTATTTGAAGATTCTTGTAAAAGAGCACCCCCTCTTCCCCCAAAACACTTTACTAAGACGACCCCCCCCCCATTATTAGGTTTCTAGGCGGATTTCTGTCCGTTGCTGTGTTAAGGCCCCCAATGATTTATTGCCAAGTAGATAATCTTATGGATTGTTTTCCATGGTTTATAGCCAAGGCACCTTATTGCCTTTTATGGTTCCCTATTTTACCCCCACCTGGAAAGGTCACAAAGTATAAATCTTAGTTTGATAAAGCATTTTTTAAGCATTTCTGTATGGTTTTAAACTGGAATCGATATGGGTGGTGCCATTTTCGGTCTTGGTGCTACAGTTCAGTGTATGTTCAGTTTACTCTGAGGTGTTATATTTATAACGTGATAGCTGGCACACTATAGGGAACATTATTGGGAAGCTTTCGCAGTATTAGCAGCGTGTGCCTGAACACAGCAGAAGTTGAATTATTATCAAGGTAAAGGGCTGTTTTTATGTCGATACAAGCCACAGTCTGAGGAAATATTGCCACACCTTTAGTGCCCAAGATATCATAATTCAACATTGGGTGCGCTATTTGACAGTCGTATGATTTGCCACAATTCCTCCTGTTTGTCGTCCTACAGCACCTTCCCACATCAAGTGTTTGTTTCTCTTCTTAATAGGAATGTTTTGAAACTTCAAAGCTGTCTTAGTCGATATTGAACTGTACTGAGTTTTTGGGCATGCGATTTCAATTTTTCTGTTTACGATTTGGGGTCACATTGAACAGCGTAGCCCAAGTGGGTTTGAGTGTGGGGCGCATCATATGGCCAGGCAGATGATATAAGTTCATTGGAAATGTTGATTAACGAATTGTAGCAATATTGACATCAAAAATATAACCACCAAAACATATGTATGGATTTTTATGATTGTCACGTATTTGTTGTTACCATAATTAGGAGGAGTACTATCACTTACTGGCGGAGAAGATCTACAAGATCCAAAAAGAACTGGAGGAAAAAAGACAGCAACGATTACAGCAACAGCAAAAGACCCAGGATATGAGAGGAGGCAATCAACCAGCAGGTGGAAACAACCAACCGTTATTGAATGCAGCTCAGCAGCAGATGGCAAATTCTCATCCAATGGGCAATCAACAGGGTGGAAACCAAGGCATAGTGATGCCGCAAGTGCCTAGTAAGTCTTCGATTTGCTTGATCATTTATTCGCAATCACAGCTGAAAGAGGCAACGTGATTACAAGCAATGCTATGTCATTCTTTGTTACGTAGCTGTGAGTCGTAGTAGTCAGAGAACCTCAAGATTACCTCTGACATTCGGTTGATGCATTGAAGCAGTATAAATTGTTTTAGTGTTTGAATATATGATCTTGTATTGGTGTTGAGGGTTTATTTGAAGTCCGTGCACATACAGAATCGCCGTATTAAGACAGTGGATACGTAGGTTGCAAAACAGTTACCAAGCAAAGTAAAATCCTCTGCGGAATGGTTTTACATTTTTCCCCATTGTGATTTTTCTCTTCGATTTATTTTGTAGATGTACAAATTAATGGTGATCCCAAGTTTTCCCCAGTACCAAACGTATCAATTGGCGGACAGTCCGTCCCAAATTTAAATCGACAGCAGCAGCTTTCACAAATGTCGCAGCTGCCAAAGGCCCCGAATTCCGCGACTTCTCACACTCCAACTTTGCCATCCCAACAAGCTCAACAATTGCAACAACGCCAGAGTCCAGGGCAAACCCTGCAGCAGCAAGCTCTCTCGCAGCAGAATCCGATGGTGCAACCATCAGGAATGCCTCAAGCTAATTTAAATGTGAAGGTAGATCCAATGCAGGATAGCTTGTCAGTAGTCAGTGCCTCGCTCAGTTCTTCTCATGGCAATGCAGCCATGAATTCGCTGGGTGCATCAAATGCAAATACACCTTACGGTGCTCAGGCGGCAAACCAAAGAGCTCCAGTTGGACCCAATAAACTCCCAATTCCTCATGTACCTAACCAACAACTACCAATGGGCAACCAACACCCTGCAGCTGCTCATTTGGCCGTACAGAAGGCGTTGCAAGCTGCACAGCTACGACAAGAGCAAGCAAAGTTACAACAACCTCATCAGCAAAGCCAAGTGCATCAGTTGCAGCAGCAACAACAGCAGCAGCAACAACAGGTGCAACAACAACAGCAACAACAGCAAGTACAGCAGCAGCAGCAACAACAACAGCAGCAGCAGCAAGCACAACAACAAGCACAGCAGCAAGCTCAGCAGCAAGCACAACAGCAACAAGTGGCGATGCATCAAGTTTCCCATACTAGCCATCCGCAAGGCAAACAACCAACGCAACTTCAACAGGGCCAGAAGCGAACTACTCCATCTCCCAAACAGCATAATGCTTCGCAACAACAGCAACCCCAGAAACCTTTACCGTCACAATTGATCAAAGTGGAGGATATCAAAATGGAGGTAGGTTTTGATTCGTAAGAGCATTTTTCTATAGCAGTTGAAATTGGGGTGTCTGCCGTGCTGTTTAAATTCACGTGAGTTAGTTTAAAACTGGCAATAATTGAGCCAAAATACATTTAAAATACGTTATGCCTACTAAAATGCTTAGGATATACCTGTGAGATTCGTTACTGACATTTTGGCTGCTTGTAAGAAGATATGTGCCTGAACGCCGGACATGTATCAATTTGTCATGAAGGAGAAATGAAAATTAGTTACTGCGCAGTCCTTATAGTGGGCCTTTAATTGTAGACGGTAAGGTAGCTTAGTCGTATGACTCAACCTCGACGTTGCGTTGTGATCTCTAGGCACATGACCCACGTCATAGCAATGTATTTATTGTACAAAACGTCGTACATGTTTGTTCTTTCAGTCTCAGTGCCTTTGTTCAAAAATCGTGGTTGTGTTAATTTTATCATACAAATTATTTCCTGTAGCCGGCTTCACCGAGGTCCTCTACGCCTCAGCAACACCATAACGATGGCAAACAGCGACCACCGCGCTCACGAAGTCAAACACCGCCTCGCTCGCTGGCACAGTCGCATCCGCATGCAGCTAAGAGTCCAGTACCATTCTCGCAAAGTCAAATTAAGCAGTCTTCATCACCTTCTCCGTCATCAATGAGACCGTCGTCAGGATCGGGAACGCCGCTATCGAAAGACCATATTAACATAAAGACGGAAAAGAGCAAAACACCGCCTGTGAAAACAGAGGTGAAGTCTGAGGTCAAGATGGAAGTGAAGTCAGAAGGTGGTGCTGAGCAGGCGGCCGGCTCCACACCAGCTGTTGCAGCGCCTGTGAAAAAGTATCAGTTTAGGAAAGGTAAAGAATTCGAAACAAAATCTTTTCTTTTGCAGTAGTAGTTGCTGAACCCTTCATGATCTTAATGATAGTAAGGGATCGATAGTTCTGTTGTCTGTCAGTGTCTTACCTAGTTTGTGTATATACTGGAAATAGCTGCTTATGGATTGGGATTGTTATTGTGTATATTATTCGATCTACCATCTTGTTTTTCATTGTTTAGTTTTATATTTTTTGTTTTATACTATGCTTGCCCCACAACCCAACCCGACCCCTCATCCTTAGGCAGACCCGTGGCTTATGCGTGATGGATTAGAGAAATTGTGCAGTTGGGGCATTTTTGCAACATTTTACTTTTTTTAACTTTTTTTCAAGTTTCACGCATGTAAATATGATTCGACTCATATTTGTTGTTTACATGAAAGTCTTGACCAGCGGTTACCAAAGCTACAAAATCTTATGTACAGTTGAACAGATATCAGTTGAGTTAAAACTAGCCTTTGATTCCTGAAGGTATTTGCACCCAGAAAGCAGGATCCTCCGATATGCCTGTCAGTCCCAGTTTTCAACGCCAGAGTAACTATTGGGGTCCCGCCTTTGTATTGGGCCAACATTTCGAACTGATTTTTCCACAGTTAATATTGTTTTATGTCTTGAATTTTGTCTCTTGTTGTAGTATTTACAGCAGAAGAACTTTCCGAAGCTTTGATACCTGTGTACGAGAAGATGTTCAACCAGGATCCGGAATCGTTCCCTTTTCGACAGCCAGTAGATCCACAAGCTTTAGGAATACCGGTAAATAGAATTTACATAAACCGTTTTCTCTAAAGACGCGTATTTGTATTTCTTTCCGACTTAACATTCACACAAGGATCAAATAGGCAGGTTGGGGAAGATAGCGTGGGGTTTATGCACAAATCATTGCGTACAACGCGTTGTGTCCGCAATAAACCAGGTTCTTATCTTGATTACGGCACCAAATTGATGAAGATGAAACTCAGAGAATACTAGCCATAGGAACTGGTCACGGCACCAAACTGATAAAGATGGAACTCAAAGAATACCAGTTTCGTGGATCGTCGTAATCTAACTGAGCATCCCTCTCTTGCATCGCAACTAAATGGAAAGTACTAGCAGGAAGTGCGTCATAGCAAATAAAGTGTTCTTATTGGCCGACTGTTATTGTCCACAATCATTGTCTAAGAAGCAAAGTAAATTAAAAAACATGGCACCAACGTGCGTTGCCTTTAGCGTCACGAATAGAAATTTCTAGGATATCATGTTAATAATATTGTAGCAAAGCAGAGCACTGCAAAGAGATGGTATGTGAAGGTAGAGACTGTGTGGTGCAAAGGGCTAGCCTGTACCTTGTCTTGCTTAGGAATCCTGACAAACCGGGGAAGACATGTAATTTCAAAATGAACAGCTTGTGTAGGTCTATTAGCATTTCTGTGCTTTCCTAATTTGAAGTAGCTCTTATATAGCAAAGCCAGCAAACAAACGTCTCAGATTTATATATCAATGAACTTAAGGTCATTGTAGAATTTAGGCTTTTCGTCTTGTAATGTAGTAATATTTTTTTTCGCCAGGATTACTTCGAAATCGTAAAACATCCTATGGATTTATCGACGATCAAGTCGAAACTCGAAAGTGGTGCTTACGCTGATCCTTGGCAGTTCTGTGATGACGTATGCCTCATGTTTGAAAATGCTTGGCTCTACAATAAAAAGACTTCCAGGGTTTACAAATATTGCACGAAGGTATGCTTAAGTTATATTTATGCGCAATGTGATAAGATTGGCGTTTTTTGGCCATCAATCAAACTTCCTTCAAATGATCTCTAGGTTACACCTCTATGTTTGGATTACGTTAAATAGCAGAATCAGTGCTTACATCTGTCTCACGTGATACGCCTCTCCCTATCTCCCATTTCTTTTTCTCCCCCTGTCCTTTCAACTTGCTACTGTCTCGTTCCTACTTCCGTCGCTTCTTTCCTCACTTTTCCGTGTGATTTTTCTAATAGCCGTTCTCTTTTCGCTCTGCTCTATCTACTCTCTTCTACTTGTCTACGCGTGTTTTCTCTCTCCCTCTTCACAACACTCTCTTACCCGTCTCACAACTCTCTCCTTTCTTTTTGCTCTTCCTACATGGCTGTTCTCCATTTTGTGTCTCTCTACCATCCCCTCCCGCGGTCGTCTCCCGTCTCTCATCTCTCTTCCCATGTGTCACATCGGTTCTCTCCTGCTGTCTCTTTGTTGCCCTTACTCGGTTCTCATTGCCCTCACTCTGCTCTTGACCTGGCTATTCCATCTCTTCTTTCTCCTATCACCCTTCCCCTTGCCTCTCTACTTCCTTCACCTACCACTCCTTGTACCTTCAATCACTCCCCGCTTACCTCCTTTCACTGTCTCGCACTCAACTCTTTGCTTATGTCCCCTCCTCTATGCTCCTTCGTCACCGTGGACCTCTCCTTCCTCCTTTGTCACTCCCGTAACCTCCTTCTCCTTCCTCGGACACATTTGTATCATAATTCATATGGAATATAAACGGATGTTTGCTCCCTATTAGTTTGCACAAGAGCTGTATACACATTGATATAGCACTCTCTGACCCAGAGCTTCGATTCTAATATGCTAGTCATAGAATGTTCAAGGACAACAAATTTCATTTATTATCTCTAGCAACCTTAGCGGATGATCCCTTTTTATGATGCTCTTTCTTTATTTCAGCTCTCGGAAATTTACGAGGCAGAAATAGACCCTGTTATGAAAACCCTTGGCTACTGCTGTGGGAAAAAGGTATGTTAAACGTAACAGTAGTATGCGTTAGTTTAATTTGAGGTGAATCTACGTCAGACAAGTGTTGTTGACAATTGTTGATAGTACGCAAGTCGCAGCATCGTTACCAAAGTTGTCTAGTATGTTTCATAGGTTAGTAGCTTCAGAAAGTATCACATTGACAAGGATTGTATGAAGTGGGTATATTACCTCACACATTAATGTAAAGCGTTTTATTTATAGCTTGAATGTACACTGTTTTGTGCATTTTAAGTGTGATCAATTAAAATATCACAAAAGAAGCCCTCAATGCCTTTTGTTTTCTTATACATTTACTACCAGGCACATGATGGTAATCGCTTTTTATTTTTGGATACCGAGATATAATTCACACGTACTTTGACAGCGTTTCGTAAAAATTTTAGGTCGTCTACGTGTTGATAATGGACAAATGGGTTTTTAAACTTCTCGTCCGTCTGATAAAAGCCTTAAGAAGCTTGAAATATGTCAAAATGTTGTCGAAGTCACATTTTTCTGAACTGCGTTTACCTATATCCTGGCTTTGTGTTGAATTCACCATGGTGATTACGTAACTGATTCTTACATTCTTTTTTTTCGTCCGCGTACGTTACATGATGCAACGTTAAAACCACTGGAAGATTACATTTCCCCCATTTTAAACATTTGTCACTGTGACGACTGCTCAGTTAAGAAAAGTTAGTGTTTAAATGTTTGAAACATATCCCATTGTCTTGCTTTTTCAGTATGTCTTCAATCCACAAGTACTCTATTGTTATGGCAAACACCTTTGTGCTATTCCTCGAGATGCTATTTATTACAGCTATCAAAACAGGTATGTACCATAATCACATTGTTATTTTTAAACATTAGTAGTCCTAAAGCTTGCATATTGCAGTAAACATCAAGGAACATGGAACATGTTTAGAATTTTGTAAAACTTAAAAGAGCAGCAAGTGAAGACCAAATAACAGGAGGTTTTCGTGCTGCAGTAAAAGCAGTTTTAACTTTTAAGTACTACTGTAATAGCAAGTCAACCTTTGTACTATTTCAAGTGGCGATATACTCTCATCAGTCCTTATCACAGTGCCACATTTTTTCTACATAAAGAAACTTCTGACATCATTACATGTTACTTTATCGTGGCAGTTGGATATTTTAAACTGTTTATCAAACCATCAAGGTTTCAACTTTGAAGAATGAGACTGACTTTTTACTTATTCATATAATTTATTTCCATCGCATGTTAGTTAGATTTCTGGAGACGTATTTATATATCTCATTTATGCCCCTCTGTAGGTATCATTATTGCGAACGCTGTTTTGGTGAGATTCAATCAGATAGTATTAATTTAGGAGATGACGCGGGATTACCACAAGGGTAAGTTACTAACCCATGACTCTTTCACTGACTTTTTCGTTGATTAACTACTTTGGTGATAGTTTGAATTTTGACAAAAATCCCTGCTGTACACCCTTACTGAGTACAAGTTACGTAGCCCTATATGTACGACCTTTTTACTTACAACTATAAAGCGAATAATGCAAATTATTGAAAGAATTTTCGCGTCACGCATTAAGTGGTGGATGGATTGTGTCGTCTCACATTTTGTTCGTATGTCCTTGCTCTCTTTGGCTCTATTATCGGTTCCACTACTACGTATCGTTACATAGTTTTACAGACACTGAGGTTTACAAGATTGCACTAAGTTCATACTTAAATAATTTGATTTGTAAATATATGAAATGTTTCCATCGTAGTTATATATAATCAAATAGTCAGGTAAATGCTAGTCTCCGTGTGTCATTCTCCTTTATCCCTCCAAGTTTGCAGTGGAAGGCTACTGAAAGAGGTTTCCTTTGATATCATGCCTATACAAGGTTTATGTTAGAGAATGGACACACTCACAAACATCGTCTGCTGTAAGATGTGTAAGATGTTGATCATGTACCGACTGACAGAACATGAAAGAAGCTTCAAAACAATGGGAAGTGGAATTCTGCCAAGCATTCAAAAGGGTTCTCAAGACAGATCTTGCGCCTTATTAGTAAAATCGAGTGGCCGAGAGCATCAGAATAGTATTAAATACTTGAAAAGGTGTTATTTGTCGAGCATAGAGCAGTTTGAAGACATAAACTTTTGCCTTTTTAAATTTTTTTTGAGTTTCCGCTACTTCTTTTAGCAACACTAAAAAGTTGCCAGCTTTATGAAAACGAAGTTGTGAAAGGTTCTTCCCGAAGGATTTGGAGTGCCTTTTGCGATCGACAACCGCTTTACATAAACACTCGGCCAGTTTTTTATTTTGTTTTTGTTAGAGAATCCCCGTAATCAACACTTAAGACCTTGAAGGTTTATATGTAGTGCTTTCCTGTTACCATGGAGTGGTCTTTGCATCCTGTTTGGGCATTGAGGTGTTCAAATTCGTGTTTGATAATTACTACTTGTTATTACCTTCGTAGGGTTATACCAAAGACAAATTTCGAAAAACTGAAGAATGACCATCTTGACTTAGAACCGTAAGTACATTGCTTTCATTTGTTAATAACAATTAGGCCATTGCACGGCTTTCCCCCCTCCTTTATGTTTACATACTGCTCATCCTGCCTTGCATTTTAACGAATTGGAGTCGTTACTATACTGTAAAGAGTATATTGTTTATACTGTTGTACCCCTTCGATCTGGACCTTTTCTGTTTCTTGTGATACGATGGATTTGCGCACTTAATATTCAACTGAACCACCTTCCTTTGCAATTCGCCGTTGCAGACCATGTTCAGTACAAGCTTATACTGGCTTGATCATATTGTCTGCACGTTGCATCCACTATTCGTCAACAGTTGCCCGTTCTTCACCTGTTCTTCATTGTCTTTGTCGTCTTTGTTCAAAAGAGCGGCGAGCTTTGGCGATCTAAGTTTGCATTTGATCCCAGGCATTTTACTTCCTCCTGCTTGAAATCATTAACCGAAATGTATTATTTTCTCATGATACCAGGTTAGTTGAATGCGTGGATTGTGGACGAAAATTACACCAAATTTGTGTATTACATCTAGACTTTATATGGGGCACAGGGTAAGTATAATTCTCATCACTCCTATCGTTCCTACATAAAGAATTCGTCCTTTTGCGAACGTATGTGAATTCCAAGCTAACTTAGCAGGCGTTATCACTGCAAAACCCGTACCTGTTCGTAAATGGATATCTTTGGTTCTTTTCAACCGTTTTAGTTACATTAAAGAGGATGTAAAAGAAATGTACAAGAAGCTTAAATTGCTTGATATTAGTGTCAAAGGATTTTGAGTATTTTTGTTACAATTAATCGTAATTAAATGTTGAATTCTCATTAGCAGTAGTAAAGATATTTCAAGTACGAAGGTTAGAAGGGAAACTATTCTGTTGTTTTGCTATATAAGAGGTCGAATTTGCACCATAGACATTGTGTCAGTGAGCATATTCCAATCCGGCAGCTGATCTATGCTTTAATTCGAACGATGTAAGGTTTGCGTTCATGCATTCTTCTGAAGGCAAGAAGCCGAAGCTAGTTTTTTAGTCGTATTTTAACACAGTATCACAACCTATATACACCTACATGTCTCTCTCGTAGATTTGAATGTGACGAGTGTTTGAAACGAAAAGGGGAAGAAAGAAAGGAAAACAAATTTACTTCAAGACGTAAGTAATCTTACCGTGCAAAAACTAGCGGCCTGTAAACCGTATCATTGAAACTTTTTCTGGGGCAGCAGTATTTTAGGCCAATAACCCTCGAGGGTTTAGTTATCACCAAATATCAATGTGAACCCCCACGGTACTCATAGTGTGCTTGTTGGGTGTCTTATGTAATACGAAGTGTTGGCGGATTCATGGGTACCTCAGCTATCGACGTTCAAAGACTGATGTACTGATGACGATTCAATTGAAGCTTGGGTATCATTTAGATCTCGCAGATGATCTTTTGAGGCATTGTGGACGCTTCCGCTTCTCATTTTTAGTCCATTTATCGTTGTTTTTTCGTTTTTGATCTGATTCCCTTTCTTTATATGTGTTTTGCGTATGTTCAAACTGTCATGGTTATGAAGTGCTTAAATATTTAGCTCTCCTTCTTGTGAAGCGGCCATGTGCACTTCACGATATTGAAGCTCGATTATTGTATTTGTTGCCGGGTATTAGTGACTGCTGCGTGTTACTGTGAAACATCTAAGCACGTTCCTTGTGATATCTGAAATACTCTTATATGCCCTATATATATGTGTATTCTCCACCAATTTTATATTAAACTGAGGTAGAAATTCTCTAAATATCTCTCTATTGGAGACAAGCCGCGAACGCTCTAAAATTAAGATTTAATATCGATGTCACAGTAGTGGTGGTTTGCCTCCGGTGCCTTGGTTTGCTTTAATGCTACCTCGTGTGCTTAATGGAACATCAGTGTAATGACAATGCACATTATTTTTACTATCACCAGGTCTTCCACAGACGAAACTTGGACAGTGTATAGAACAACGTGTTAATGCTTACCTCAAGTTGCAAACGACGGAAGCCGGACATGTAACGATTCGTGTTGTTAGTAGCCAGGACAAGGTTGTAGAAGTAAAACCAGGCATGAGATGCAGGTGAGTAATGCTTTTACATTCAAGACAGGGTTGATAACACTTATGGAGTTTGCTTAAATTCGAACAGAAATTCTCAGATATAACATTAGGTGATAGTAATATGATAGTGATCAGAACATGGCACCCTCCATACGATAGGTAATGACTACTCTCTGCATGATTGATAGGACGTGAGAAAGCATGGAAAACATAAATCTACAAATCTACGATACTTTTGTTGTTAACTGAACTGATATGTGCTTAGCAACGGAATGAGCCTCTTGGAATTTATTTACTCAGCATCTTTGACGAGACGAAGCTTTTGAAGCAAAACTGGCGATTGAAGTACTTTGATATATGCGTGGGTAATTGTCAGGTGAAAAACCATGTTATGAAGGGAACACACTTCACGGTAGGACCGTTGGAAAAGAGGCCTTATTGTAATTTGTTGCTTAAGAGACGTTCGCAATTGCCCTTTTTGACTCCACTTGCAGCTAGCAAAGTTTAGCTACTTATCGGCGCAGATCGACTTGTCAGATAGATTTGGCATGATGAAAGTCCTACCAGTTGATGGAAGACACACAGAGAGAGGACAGCGATTGATGTAATGGTACGGTCTAGGGCAGTAACAGAAGGGTAGATCTGCTTTACGGCAGCTGCATTTGGGGACAACAATCATTTGCCGACGTTCGAGTCTCAGTAGCTTTGCCATTGGATGACACTGAATTTCTACTCGGGATCATTTGCAAGGGTAAATTTGAAGGTCGTGTGAATTGCCAAAATGCTGAATAAAGGTAGCACTGTATTGATGAGGTTTCATCACAGCCGGAGTCAAACAAGAGCTTTCTTTCTATTTTCAGGTACAACGGGACTGGCGAATTTCCAGAATCTTTCCCTTACCGAGCGAGAGCACTGTTTGCATTTGAAGAAATCGATGGAGTGGATGTTTGTTTCTTTGGTATGCACGTCCAGGAATACGGATCAGATTGCCCGTCGCCAAATACGAGGTAATGTGCCTTGATAACATTTTATTATACTCACCTCCCATTTATAAGTTATCAGTAGGTGACTCAGTATGTTGAAGGACCTCAGATGGGAAAAGTTTAGAACTCGAAAATTTGGTGAACGAGGTACACCCTTAAAGTTCGTGATGTCCTTTTTTAGCAGACACAACTGGTCACCTGGTGTCCTTGTCGAGTTATTTATAGTTAGCTATGTTATGTGGCTGTTTGATTGTATCCCAATACCTAGGTTAAAGGGAGCATTCGCAGTATGTTACATAATTTAAAATCAATGTAGTAATGTAATTTACTATAATCATTTACATCAAAGCCGTTGGAAAGCAGTACGCAGGACATCAAATCGTAGAGAAGTTAGTGTTGAATGATCACATAACCTAGCTATCCTTTTGGCCGATTCATCATGTCAAGGTTGAAGAAGAATAGCTGCCTTGCTGCTATCATGGGTGGCCAAAAACGTCTTTCATTGGCTTACTGTACTTCAAGATCAGGACGTAATATTTGGTTTGTTAAGGACTGCGTAGAACGATCTCTGGAGGACATCGTGTGAAGTGGTCGGTTTTGAGCTGCTTTTGAGGCTTGGTTCAACGTCTGATAATTTAAATCAAGAGGTATTCACGAGTCAATGCTTCACCGACCTCTTTGCGAGTTATTCCCTTTTGTTGTTCCTGTAGAGTGGGGTTGTTTTCAATGGAAATACCACTAACATACCGTTGATTACCACCAGAAGATGCATCGCTATATATTCAGTTGTTATAGGTTAAATTGTACATTCTTATAAAGCTAGCTCTAATATAGTATTGTTCTTTCTATTTATGTCCTACAGACGAATCTACCTTTCGTATTTGGATAGTGTACACTTTTTCCGGCCGCGATACCTTCGGACAAACGTCTATCACGAAATTTTGATAGGTTATTTCGAGCAGTGCAAGAAAATGGGCTACTATTATGGACACATTTGGTCCTGTCCGCCAAGTGAAGGTGACGATTACATCTTCCACTGTCATCCGCCAGAGCAAAAGATACCTAAGCATAAGCGCCTTGTGGAGTGGTACAGAAAAATGTTAGATAAAGCCATGGACGATAAAATTGTCGTAGAATACAAGGTATGATGAATTTCAGGTAGTGTTTAAACATTTGATTTATGAGACGAAACTTAATAATTGTGGTGAGTAACCCGTTAGTTTTACTGATCGTTTTCACCAAACACAGGTCACATGAATCGCGAAGGAAATTCTGATGACCATAGGCTTCTACAATTTTCTATTCTTGTATGTGTTGATCCGAATCTCTTCAACAGTACTTTTCTATGTACACCATAAAAACCGCCCGCCCAAAACTGCCTTTCCTTGGCTTTAAACTGCAGAATTGCGCATCATCCTGGCAGATTTGATTACGATCGCCCATAACTGCACCATCGGCCGTCATAGATTGGGTAGTATCAGTGGCTCATTAAAGCAATCAAACCTTTAACTCAGCGCATCAGGCACGGGTTCGATGTTCGGAGTTTAGGTGATAATGTGACCATCTATTCTGTTCCCAACGGAGGTCTCATGCGGAGAACTATCTTTTGTACGAAATTGGACGTTTATGAAGTTGAATCTCAAAGTTGATTTTTAACGTGTCGGAGTCAGGTAGCGTGTATCGCTATTTAAGCCATATTTTTGTTCTAAACAGTTTTTATACCTTCGTTTGACTACCTCAGGATATTTTGCGGCAAGCTAGCGATGATGGCTTGACAAGTGCCAAAGAACTGCCGTACTTCGAAGGAGATTTCTGGCCGAACGCCCTAGAAGATAGCATCAAAGAACTAGACCAAGAGGAAGAGGAAAGGAAAAGAAACGAAGCTTCGCAAGCGGCTTCAGCTGCGAGCGAGGAAACCGATGATGATCCGGTATTACAAATATTTGACTTTTACTTGTCCTCGTGCTGTCTCTCTTGAGTGATGTCTTACATTTAGATATATAGGAATGTGGTTTTTTATATTGGCACTTTAAAATAGCTGACCACCGTGGATCTTAATGGCACTGTAGAATAGCGACTCTTATTTAAGATTACATATTAAAAATACTTTAGATTCCATCCCATTCCATCCCATGCCATCCCATGCCATCCTATCCCATCCCATGCCATCCTATCCCATCCCATGCCATCCCATGCCATGCCATCCCATGCCATCCCATGCCATCCCATGCCATCCCATCCCATCCCATTCCATTCCATCCTTCAAGAGAAAGGTAGTGAAAAGTAAAAGATATGGGGAAGGATTGCGTTTTCACTTGTAGATGTAATTTCAGTCTATATAAATCTATAGAAGACTGATTTCGTAAGCAGAAAGTCAAGTGTTTCTATGTACTATTTTTGTTATTTAGTATTTTTGAAAAATAGAAGTTTGTAACCTATAAAAGACTTCCAGACGTCGCTAGTTAAGACAGCTTAGCGGCTGTACAAGCATTTATTGCTTCTTCAACATCCACAGCAATAGCTACGCCCTTTTTGACAGGTCAAAATCAGCCCCGCCCCCACACGAAATATATATCTATATCTGCCAAGTGTAAGTTCTTGCTTAAATGCTCAACTGGATACTTTCCAGTAGGAGGAGTATTTTAGAGGAGGTAGGTAAAGACATCGGGGCAACACATGTTGACGCTGTTCTTGTGTGACATGCGATTGCGAGCTGCATAGCACCCCTTGTTGCAAACGGCACTGACCTTATTTTTAACCATCATTTTGCAGTGTAGTTGATGTATAACATGGTAGTAACACAATAATATCATGTTCTCCTAGTTATGACATATGAACGTTCTATTATATTAGCAGAGCATTGTTCGTGGTAACAAATCCAAAGGAAGCAATAAGAGAGGCAACAAGAAAGCGAATAAGAGTAAAAGTGGTGTCCGGAAGAGTAGCAAAAAGTCAGCTGTCAGTAACATGGGCGCATGCGACCTGTCGCAGAAATTGTTTCTTACAATGGAAAAGTACAAAGAGGTATGTGAGGAAATGCTCGTTTTATTTTTTTATGTTTTTGGCCTAATGTTAAGAATATCGTCTTGAACTTTCAGGTAACGTCTTCTATTACGCGTAGAACAGCTGTCTTTGACCCCGAGTCTCGCCTTGCCCTACCTTTCTGTATCGACACATTGTTTGTTTATCCATAGATACTATTGTACTATACGGTGTTTATGTTTTAGGTACTTCCATTATAGATAGGGCATAATTAGTTCTTTGCCGTATGTGAGCTACACAGTCCCAGCAGACGGCAACGCAGAGGAGTGCCCTTTGCGTTTTTAGGGACATGGAAAAGCGGATTTAGACCGCTACCATCGACTATAATTCGCCGACGTAGCAGAACAGTGCTAGTCTATCTTCGCCATACCCCATCCCATAAAGGGACGGGGAGTTGTACCCTCGCTGTTCTGATACATAGACATATGCTATCGGAGTAACTTGCGATGGCGAGTGTAATTTTTGGAAGTCTACAGCGCCGCTCTGCAGCAACCTACTTACCCTGACTGGAATAAAGAAATGCCTATTTTAGGAACTGAGAGTTTTGTCATTGTTTCTGCACATGTGACTTTATGCCTGTAGAAAGTCAGTATTCCATCTGGCTGTATTTTTGTACAGTGGATGTTGATATTACCCTATAATATTAAACGTGTCCAACGGCGAGTATTAACGAGACAATATCATTCTCCCTTTATGCCTATAGCAATTTCAAGTTTAACTTTTCTTTCTTGACAGGTCTTTTTCGTAATTCGATTTTACACGCCGGAGGAGGCTGCCAAGATTCCAAAAGTCGAGGATCCCGATCCGCTCATGGCCTGCGAACTCATGGACGGTAGGGATGCCTTCCTAAATCTGGCGAGGGAAAAGCATTGGGAGTTCTCAAGTTTACGCCGCGCGAAGTTTTCGACTATGGCCATGTTAGTCGAGCTGCATAACCAAGGATCGGATAGATTCGTTTACACGTGTAATTTATGCAAGCGACATGTGGAAACTCGTTATCACTGCCAAGAATGCGAGGTAAAATTTGTGATACTAAATTTTCTGATAAACTTACTTGAGGTTGGTAAGGTGTTTTAGTCCAATGTAGCAGTGATATAGCAATGATTTATTTATTGGACCAGCGTACCCTTTGAAGGGAACGACAAACGGTGTGGAGCTATAAGCTTACAGGTAAATTAATCCACACTGTAAATGCGCGAGGTCATTTCTGTTGGATTCCTTACCCCTGAAGACAAAATTAGCCGCGATTGTCTTGTCTCCCACGTTCACAATAGTAATTGTAATAATGCACCCGATCATACTTATTTGTGGATTGCCTTCGAGGCTGGTATAGGCATAAGGCATGGTGAACATTCCAAAGACACGTGACGTGGAAGCGAAAAATTGATGGAAGAACTTAGTGACGACCACAAGAAGACAGCTTAGTACCAATTCTTCGAAAGACAATTGTCTTTAAAAACGTACTGTATCTATGAGTTTACAACATATTTTTAAGATGAGTCGTTGGCAGTTTCTAACGCGAAGGAAAAATTACAAATGTAAAAGATTATGACCTAAGTAAGATTATGGCATGCATCGTTTTTAATGACCGAAGAGATTTACCTAATGGTAAACTGTAAATACATGCCATCATCAATGACGGAGACTACCAGATATTACCGTACAGACTCATTAGATCGTAAAATATTAACGCAATTTGCATTGAACATTATTTGATGGATAGGCGTGTCTCCATTTGAAGTAACAAGTGTTTCTTCTAAATGTAGAAGTCCGTCTTTTATTACAACTAGCTTAGGTATTGGGCATTAGACATTCAGTTGAGAATCTGTATGCGAACCTGACATGTCGTCGCAGAGCACAACGATTGCAATAGCTAGTTAGTTGGCAGACCTTTTAATTTTTTTGTGTGAAAGTAGATTATCGGGAGAGAGCTTAATTGATTTATCCCGAAATTTGTTGAAGATTGCAACAGCTAGTGGGTATTGTAGAATGTCCGGAAACTTCGCGCAAAGGTAGAGGAGGGCGACGAGGGCTATTGGAGACAGTACCATGTGGCCTAAGAAATGAAATAGTGATTCCCATGCAGCAACTATGTAGGCCATCACTAGTATGTCAGCATTTAAATATATCGTTTTTTCCTCTTAGGATTTCGATCTTTGCGTACCATGTTACGAAGAGAAAGGACACGACCACAAGATGGACAAACTCGGTCTCGATCTTGATGTTGATTCTCCGAATACAAACAAACAATCGGTATCGGCACAGGAGGCTAGAAAGCAGTCGATCCAGCGTTGCATTGCATCATTAGAGCACGCTACGTATTGCGACGACGCTAACTGCCAGTTAGGTATTTGCATCAAGATGAAGAAAGTAGTTTCGCATGCTCAACAGTGCAAGAAGAAAACAAACAATTGCTGCCCGATATGTAAACAGCTTATCGCTTTATGTTGTTATCATGCGAAGCACTGCACAAGGAATAATTGTCATGTTCCGTATTGTCGTCACATTAAACAAAAGTTGCGCGACCAGCAACTGAAACAACGATTGCAACAAACTAAACTTATTCGACGCCGTATGGCTGCTATGCAAGCTAGAGGCCAGCAGCCACCTATGCCAGCACCGGGTGCTCCTCCGATGGCCATGCCACATCAGGGAATGCAGCCGCAACCACAGCCACCATCTCTACAACATACGATACCCCAGAAACCTTTCCCTGGACAAGTGTCGATGATGTCAAGACCTGCCGTGCAACAGGGCCCACCGGAGCGGGCTATGGCTGCAGTTGCGAAGGTCACAGAGCAGATTAATTTACAGGCTGCGGCATCAAGGCAAGGAATGAGGCCACCAATGGCAAGTATGCCTTCGCAAGTTCCGTTTATGGGGCCGCCGCAAAACAGTTTGGCGGCACAAGCTATGCAAAATCCGGTGATGCCTGGGCAAGGCATGGGACAAGGAGTACCAGCGCCACAGCAAGCCCAGATAGATCCAATGGAACGCTACCGTGCCATGTTGCAACAACAACAGCAGCAGCAGCAAAATCAAGCGCAGCAAGTGCAGCAACAACAGCAACAGATGCAAAGCATGAACATGGCGCAAATGGGGATTCCCCAAAGGCCGCCTATGATGGGACCGGGAGTCCAACCGCAGGTAACGCAGCAGTCAGGCATGGGTCCTATACCACAAAGTTTACAAAACCACAACATACAGCAATATATTCAGAATTTGAAGGATAAAAATGCTTTAAATATAATTCGAGCGAATCCTACTCTGATGGCGTATATCAGGCACAGACAACAACAACAGCAACAGCAGCAGAAACAACGTCAGCTGATGATGCAGCAACAACAGCAGCAACAGCAGCCCCAAGTGCAACAGCAGCCAGGAATGAATTTGGGGGTAAACATGGGTGGTCTTGGTATGTCGCAACAAGGTTTGCAGCAGCAGATGACTGCAGCATCACAAGCTCAACAGCAGCAACAACAACAATGGCAAATGCAGCAGGTGATGAAGCAAAGACAAATGTTGCAGCAACAACAGCAACAACAACAGCCACAACCAGCCCCTCATTTATTTCAGCAGCCCATCGCACCTGGATTTACTCCAAACCCCGCTTTGCAGCAGAGACAGATGATGCAACGACAATTATCGGGAGAGATGCCGCCTCCCTCCGTCTTACCGCCAGTTAGTCAGTCGTCACCACAACAAATGTTTCAAGGGCGTCCGGGGCCTAGTCCTATGGCACAAGTCATGTCGCCTCAGCCAAATATAATGTCTCCGCCACAAGCAATTCCGAATCAAATATCGCCTTCTCCTCGACCGTCGATGTCACCGTCTGTTCCGGTGCCATCTCCACGGCAAGGAACGCCACTTCCTCCCTCCCCACTTCCACTGACCTCTCCACACCATGCACCATCACCTGCACAAGCAGTTCATCCAAATGTCGACCAATCAATAGAGGACCCTGGTTTATTTCCAATGGCTACGACATCAGGTCAGCGAGCGTTACCGCAGCTTCAAAATCCGAGCGATACAGATTTAGCGCATTTAAATGGAGAAGATAATGACGTTGCAATTGCTCCTCAGGACCAGCTTGTTCAATTTGTTGAACAACTATGACAAGAACACAACTTAAATCGTATCGCCATTCGGCGTCTACTGTTTTTAAGATATATTGTATTATTGATTCTTAGTAGTATTGCTATTATTATTAAGGTCGTTTAATATGGGAACGGCCTTGTCGTATCAGAAATTTGTACCATTCGGTCGTTGAAAACATTTAGTTTTATTATATTTACTACGATAGAAATAACTGAGATTTTTTTGTATTCTAGTCTCATTTCATATCTTACATTTTGCCTACAATGCTGTTATTAAATTGCAAGTTGTATAGTTTCGTGAAAAATTTGCTTTGGTAATGCTCAGGCGTAGATACGCTCTTTACATGCTGCAAGGGAGAAATCAAGTGTTGAAGCTGTTTCCCCTAATGTCGATTTTCCGAACACGACGTAGACTTGTTCGGTTTCATTCACACTCACTGCTCAGAGAATTCGTGGTGAAATTTAGACCAGGCATAGTCAAGGGTCATTCGCGTTCATACAACAGTAATATGAAATTCAGGGATAAAGCTATAAGCTCTTTATTGAACAGATAGAATGGAACAGTACGTTTACTGGACCTTGTTGCGTGTTTGGTAGTTATACGTTAAGAAACTGATTTTTTGTAGCTTTGGTAGAAGTTGCAACCGTATGTTTTCCCCACTGTTAAAGAGTAAAAGACTTCTACATAATCTATGGTGCTGACATGTTCTACTGTACACTTACGCAATCCTTTTCTTTCATCGACACATAACTTTACCGCTCGTTAGTCGTCATATCTTTATTTGTTGCTTTACTATGATTTTCAGGAGTAGAGCAATAGGGTTTTTCGTGGTGCAGCACTGAAGAACTGTATAATTTGGTTCCTAGGCTCAGCCACCGCGATAGGAGGCTGTTTCAAAATTTCATGTATATCTTCTCTTATCATCGTGTGTTGTGTAATATTGAGTTCAGGCTTAGTGGGTGGAGATGATCGTTAATAAGCGTCGAAAGTCGGTATTAGGGACGTGGTGCCAGAATTAAGTTTCCAAAGGCGAAACAATTTTATCGCTGGTGTTTCTGATACTAAGTTCGTGCACGAGAAGGTACTTAGTAATAGGACATGGTGCACTTTCAGCTGAAATCTTTTCATTCGACTTGTGAATACACCGAACATGCTGTAAATAAACTTTAAATGCTACCTGCCCAAAGACAGAAAGGTTGTCTATTTTACTTCAGTTGAGGTGTTTGTTTTTTGACCATCCTATGCTTTTCTGATGGCCAGCTTTGCAGTGGCTGAGACTAGCGTGTAGAAATTGAAAACGCTGTTGTTTCCCATATTCACCGCGTAACCTTACTGCGTGACCACATCGTACTACGATAATTCTATTGACTGGACGTAACATTTGGAACAAATGCGTTAGCCGAACTGCGTTGCTCGCTCATCTTGACTTCTTCCTAATTGGGTGACAAGTATGGAGTTGACCGAGACCTTCAGATACCCTTGCTAGAGTTCTTGTTAGTTCTTCAGGTTGCTCAATTACTTGAGGGTCTAGGGAGAGTTCACGCTATTACGTTAGCCTAGGCGCTGGCATTTTCTAATTGAACGGACTGATGCTTCAGTTTAATATTTGAAAACGAGATTCGGATTCTGTATAACGAGCACTTAAATTGTGCTTTATTCCCTTAAATTGATGGCGCCAACAATCCTCGCTGTCGCTCAAAAGCGAAAGTCGAACGGCCAGTTTCTTATTCCGATTTATGAATTCCGACCCGATTCGTGGTTTGGCATTTGTAGAACTTGGCTTGAGGAAATTGAAGGCGAAGGCTGTCCGCATTTACCTTGCGTAAGACAATGTTCGTGTTGTTTTGGAGTGAAATCACATTGGATATTAAATTTCTATTGAATTCCTCGTCCGATGCGTCTAGTATGCGTAGGGGATTGGGGCTAGAGCAGTGACGGGTGTCGTCACATCTTGGTTAGCAAGGCGTCAGGGAGCGGTTTTGTTGGCCGAGGTTTTGTACTACGGTTGTGATATTTCCTCGGAGTTCTTTAAGGATTCTGAAATAGTCAAATGGGTGTTGTACCGACACCGTTTCATGTTAAAATGTCTCGCCGCGCGCCGCGTGGCGATGTGGTTTGGCCCTATGTGGAACTAAAGACATAGTTTGCCGAAATGGGCAATGCAAGGGTCCACTGCTCATCATTGAAAGACTGCGAAGACTACGTGTTTGTATACACCAACCATCTATTTGGTCAAGGTAGCTACCTTGAGGAACTTGGCAAACCAGGAAGACTTCATGTTGTCATCAAATCTCAGCCAAAATGAAAGAAATCATTTAAATCCTGAAAACCTGAATAATCACATTGGTTTCATGTCAATCAGCCATGCTACTTAAACATTGTAGTCGTTGAAAATGTGCATTCACATACCTTTACCTTCTTATCCTAACGGATCTGCTACCAATTGGGGAATAAACAGCTTGCGAAGGGCTCTAAATGAACAAACTCGGTTCAGTGGATCCATTTCTGAAAGTATTCTAGCAACAAGTGGGATAACACAACCCTAACCCCCGGCTTCTAAGATCCGTCTCTAGTATTTGCAGAATAGAAACTCAGGTGGAGGACTAGGTCCTCAAACAAGCATTTACATTTATCACTATTATGACGTACGATCTGTCGCTTTCTTTGTCTTACAACCGACTCACCGAGCATTTCTCAAATTCCCGTATGACCAGTGCGATTATGGGCACGTGGTCGGTGTCGAGTGGAGGATAAACGTAAAAAAGACCTAGCAAGGAGTTAGTACGTATAAGAAATAAGGATACGTAATACATGCATACATAGAAACATACCGCCAAAGCAATCCTGTGATAAGAACGGATTTCTGATGGTGCAGGTAAGGGTTTCAAAGCTTATTTAACCCTCCTTACACTGATGTCGGTTTCTGATAACTTACAACTCGACTGATTTTTGCAGAACTCGTACTGCAAAAGTGACTGATGTGAAAATGTTTGAAGTTGTCGAGTAACTATGGAACTTACTACTAAATGAAGATTTTAATAGATGTATAAAAAGAATGGATACATAGAGGATACATAGCACATATAATGCAATAGCCTTCCTCGTTAAACAAGGGAAACCGATTTTATGGCTATGTAAGACTTGAGCACATGCGTTGCACTACATACAAAGAAAACCTCAGAGTGTTTGACGACAGAAGAAGAATTACATAACTGAGTTGACTGCAATTTGAAATTCCTCTTGTACATCCATCATTGATATCCAAAACATCTTGAAAATGTGACCTTCAAGCTAAAGCCTTACTTTTATAACTATTTTGACACATTTAGTTTATAAACAGATGGTAATTTACATCAACAATTACTTTATCGAGTCGCAAACTTCATGTCAAGAAAGAATAGGTCCTGAGTACTGTTACAGTAAGAAGAGCGTACTGTCAAGTTAACAGGAAATGTTAATAGGAAACGTAAACAGTAAACTAAGGGAAATGTAACGAGATTCTTGGCAATTGGCGGCTCTTACATTTCATATCTGTACGTCTTTTAGTGATTCACGTTAACAAGGGGGGAATTGAATCTAGCTTTAATTCACTATCTTTTAAAAGAATATGATTTTTTCCATTGTTAAAACCCGTGCGTAAACATAATGAAATTTATTTCATTGATGTCCCTTTGGCACCATCGATCTTCTTACGCCCATTTCCACTGACGTTGGCAGACAACCTTATTTCCGAGAGTATAAATACTATCAGGGAAACGATTGGAAAAACAAGGCTATAAGAAGCAATTGAACACAAGAGTAGTTTGATAGATTGTCACATGCTTTTGCTAGATGACACAATGTTCGTTTTACATAAGAACATTTTAGATAGTTAGCCACAATAAAGGGCATAAAAAAGGGAGGGGGCTGCGCTTCTGTTTACCATCTATGATCTATGCTAATGGCCAGTGACAATGTGTTTCCCTTGCTCCATTCCGTTCGTAACTTGATAACGAGAAAGGGGAAACAATCCGATAACAAATATTCCAAATTTTCAGATTTTCTGTCTGTTCATAATCAATTGTCTTATCAATTGTTATTCCTTTTCAACATTACCATCAACATCATTTCCTTGATGACCCTTGGACCATTTCCCGTCTACTTGCAGGATTGGTGTGTCATCAAGCGGTATGGAGGTTTCTTCTTATGCCTTCAAAGTCCATCTCGTGCGACATTGGTGAGCATTTTCAGGCAATTTTGTTTGCTTTTTACTTCTACAAAATAAATATGAAATTTGATCCTTTTCTTTACAGGTACTTTTGGTGTTAATGGGGGGGGGGGATTGGAGGGGTTACTTAGTATGGAAATTTTACTGGGCA
Organism: Carybdea cf. marsupialis auct. non (Linnaeus, 1758); assembly: GCA_010016065.2. Taxonomy (NCBI): domain Eukaryota; kingdom Metazoa; phylum Cnidaria; class Cubozoa; order Carybdeida; family Carybdeidae; genus Carybdea; species Carybdea cf. marsupialis auct. non (Linnaeus, 1758). Next base: position 916 of record JAAAKL020002390.1, on the reverse strand, counting down.
CCACATCAGTTGTTATCAGTTACCACCTATATCTGCATTACGGCTGCCTGTTCCCATCAATTCCTATTTCTTTCATCAGCAAAGATGATTTCCAGGGGCTTGTAGAACCCCTCTCTTTGCTAAATTTGAAGTAGGTTTCAGCACGTTACTAATTGATTATCATCTAATTGACTTATCAAAAAAAGTCTCTGAACAACATCAATGTCCTCTTTTCTACAGATCGTATCCTTGTTTTTCTTTCATGGTCACTAAACAAGCTATCAAACTTTTTACTAATTTGCATGACAAAAGAGACCGGTTTGCAGTGTTAACAAAATAAATGGTAATGTAACCTAGACATTGCAAGGTCTAAACAGTTTGTTGATATTCACATGAAGTACTTCAAAATCCTTCTAAACTTCAACCTTAGTATCCACATAAGTGCTATTAAACCTAATAAAAGCAAGGACTTTGCCAATCCAGGATGATATACTCTTAATACATACCCACTTATAGTAGCAGCATTAGTTGTACAAATACGCTAACACTCAGGGTCTGATGAGCCTAAAACCTGCCCATGGTATCAAGCAACATATATACTAAGTTTGGTTTGATTTGGTCCAGGGGTTTGGGAGGAGAAGAGGAACAAACAAACAGACGGAAAGACTAACAGTTTGAAAAATATATTACAGATTTTAGTTTTTCTGCCATTTTTTTTTAATAGTGGGTAGTCAAATTTTCTTTTCCCACAACTGTCAGGTCAGCATATTTCACAAATGATCCTTGACGACCTCTTGCAAACATGGCACCGTATACCATACTGTATGCATTCCATACCTCTGGAAGAGAAAAATTATGGGAAAGACTATCTTCATGATAAGATACTGGGGTTACCAAGTTCAATTTTTCATTGAATATCACAAGCTTTGGATTCTGA